>JABCKS010024853.1:42717-202218 GCA_018851325.1 Termitomyces sp. DKA19 | reverse complement strand
CTTTAGTTACACTCCATCAACCTCTATATTGACTGACAAACCCTCACCATGACCCTGGACTATATGGACCCTTCTGCCATTCCCTTCTTCCCTCCCTCTAACTCAGACCCAATGAAGGCTGAATGACTTAGCAGACTGCATTTAACCTTGGTATGATCCTTTATCATCAATATTACCCTCTAATCTATGAATACTATCCATGTAGCACTACTGAACAGTAGGGCTATGGAAACCTTTGTTAGCAGGGAACTGGGCCTCCTAGATGAGGCCTTAGACATTTCAGTTAAGCTGCAACTCTTTGACAGAAACTCAATACCCTTTAAAATAATCTCCTATCACTACATTGATAGCATCTGCCTTGCTAACAGCCTCAGCTTCCCTGTCAACTTTCAGGTCACCCAGTTACACCCCACCACCCTGATCATCCTCAGATCACCCTGGTTATATAAAGCCAACCCAGACATTGACTGGACCTCAATGAGTATGACATTTGATAGTGAGAATACTCAACTAGCCACCAGAATATTGCTCCAGCCCTAATCCTTCTCCACTATTGAGGACAAACCCAACCCCAACTCCCCTCCCCACTCTGGCCCTCAACTCTCCTCTCCAACCCTTGTTACAGGACTTTAGAAGAGGGGAAGGGAACTGTAATATTGACAAGCCTTACCCCCTGAAAACCCTTAATACCCCCATTCCTCCTTCCACACCCTCCCTCACAACTATGCCTCCCTATGCCTCCCTCCACAACTTCCCCTCCTAAAAGCCACCCTTGAACTCTGCCTCCTAGGCTCTTTTTACCCAGTATTCCCTGCAACAAGCTCTGAGGGCCATCCTTTCCCTGAACCACTTCCCTCTATCCAAGAAACTTTTAGACCTTGGATAAGGAGACCCCTAGACATAGTTCTCACATCATAGGAGCTGCCCCATTTGCCAGAATCCTCTGCAACAGGACCTAGGCCTATTAGCTATACATAACTCTCATTGAATATTTCTGAGCCCAAAAATCTCCAGATTCTATCAAGTCCAAGGAAGAGATCCCTATACAAGGTTGTACTCCCCAAATACTATAAGTTCACAGATGTATTCTTAGAAGGAAGTGCCAAGGAGCTCTCTCTGCACCAGCTCTATAACTACCAGATTGACCTAGAAAATAGAGCTTCCCCCCCCTTCAGAAAGGTCTACAACATATCAGAAACCAAGCTCTAGGCCCTTAAAGACTACATAGATGACATACTGGGAAAGGGCTTTATTTGACCCTCCTCTTTCTCCACTGAAGCCCCAGTTCTCTTTGCCAAAAGAAAGGACAGCATACTCTACCTCTGTATCAACTACTAGGGGCTCAATTAGATCACAAAGAAGAACTGGTAACCACTCTCTCTCATTAGAGACCTTATGGATAGACTCTGGAGTGCCAAGGTGTACACAAAGATTGACCTCTGTGCTGGGTATAATAATGTTCACATTGCCCTTAGATATAAGTGGAAGACTGCTTTTTGGACCTGATATGGGCTTTTTGAGTACCTGATAATGCCCTTTGGAATGACCAACTCCTTTGCTACCTTTCAGTACTTTATGAATGACATCTTCTATGATATGAACAACATCTTCATGGTAATATATCTGGATGACATCCTTGTCTATTCTAACTCCCTTGCAGAGTACTGGAGTCATGTCTGGCATATCCTGGAACATCTCTGGCAGCATGACCTTTACACTAAATCCAAGAAATACTCCTTCCACACTCAGAAGATCAAGTATCTGAGCATTATTATTACTCAAGGAGGTGTCCACATAGATCCAGACAAGGTTAATGCTATTACCAGCTGGCCTCAACTATAGAACATAAAGGAACTATAGTTCTTCCTCAGTTTTGTAAACTTCTATCAGAGGTTCATCAATAATTACTCTGGAATCATGAAGAAGTTCACTCATCTAACTCAGAAAGATATCCTGTAGCACTAAGACTCAGACTATCAAGATGTCTTCCAACTCCTTAAAACTCCCTTTACCTTTGCCCCTGTCCTTTAACACTTTGACCCCTCCTTCTCCATTATTCTTAAATGCAACACTTCTAACTATACTCTTGCCAAAATCCTCTCTCAGACTGACTCCAACACTTAGGAACTCTACTCCATCATATTCTATACTTACTTTATAATTCCTATGGAGCTTAATTATGATATCTACAATAAGGAGCTCCTCATAATTGTGGAAGCCTTTTGGCAGTAGAGAGCATACCTGTAAGGCACCCACTATAGTATTCAGGTCTACTTAGACTACAATAACCTCCAGTACTTCACAACTACCAAGCAACTCAGCCACTAGCAGGCCCAATGGTCCAAACTGCTGTCTAAGTATAACTTTGTTATCTGGTACTGCTCTGGCCATCTTGAAGCCAAGCCCAATACCTTGACCCAGAGGCCTGATATCTACTCCCAAAGATCCTTTGAGACCAGACAAAATACCCTCAATTAACACATTATTATTTCTCCCAAGCAACTTTGGGCCATGCTGCTGCTAGATAACAAAAGCCTCCTCCAGCAAATCTGCCAGATGCCTCCAGATGACTACTTTTACTCCCACAATTTTTGAGCCTCCTTTCTTCCCTTGAAAACCTTTCTAGATCTCCCAACTTCACCCTTTCCCCTGACAACCAACTCCTTCTCTACAGTGGCATGATTTACATCTCAGACCACCAGAAATTATGTTTTGAGGTCATCTGGGGATCCAAAAGACCCTCCAACTCATCATATGAATATACTTCTAGCTAAGACTCAAGAAAGACATCATCAGGTATATCCACACCTATAAAGTATATTGTCAGACTAAAGTTCTGTGCCACTGACTATTTGAACTCTTTAAGCCTCTCTCAATAGGGCATTAACCTTGGTCCTTTATCTCTATGGACCACATCATTGAACTTTTAGAATCTGAGAGACACAATGCAATCCTTATCATAGTATGCTAGCTGACAAAGCAAGCAGTCTTTATCCCTTGCTATACTATAGATGACACTCTACAATTGACCCACCACTTTATCACTTATATCTTTACAAAACATGGCCTACCCAATGACATTATCTCAAACCAAGATATCCTATTTATCTTGCAATTCTGGCAGTCCTTGTACCAGGCCTTGGACATCAAGTCTAGCCTGTCAACAGCCTATCACCTAAAGACCAATGGACAGACCAAGTGCATCAATTAGACCCTAGAGTAGTATTTCTGACTATATGTGAACTATCTACAGGACAACTGGTGTACTGAACTCCCTCTCACTGAGTTTACTTACAACAACTCCCTGCACTTGGCTACTGAAGTTTTTTCTTTCTTTGTGAACAAGGAATACAACCCCTAACTTACTATCTCCCTTTGTAATGTCTCCTCTCACATTACACATGCCACTGCCTAGGACTTCCAGAGCCTATAGGAATACCTCAAGTACAAGCTCAGAACTGCTAACCAGGTCTACTATAAATATACAGATGCTCACTGAAGTATGACTCCAGACTGGCCCATTGGGTCCCTTGTCTGGCTTGATCAAAGGAATATTAAGACCCAGCAACCCTTCCTGAAACTCAACTACAAGTACCTTAGACTCTTCAAGATACTCTGGAAGATGTCCTCCTATATATATCAACTCAACCTGCCCACTGGGATGAAGGAAATTCACTCTATTTTCCATATCTGACTCCTAGAGTGATACAATCTGGAGCCCCTCCTGGGCCAGCAGAACAAACTCCCTCCCATCATTGAAGTCAACAGAAATGCTCAATATAAGGTCAACACTATCCTTGACTCTCAATACTGCTATGGCTGGATCAAGTATCTTATCCAGTGGACTAGGTATAGACCTAAGGACAACACTTGAGAACTATTAAGGCACCTTTGGACTGCCCCTAAAGCCCTCCAGGACTTTCACCAAAACCACCTCCAAAAACCCTAAGATCTATGGCTCAAGCCATAACCTTGGAGCTACCTAGGGTGTAACTCTATCCTAAGCTTTAAGGAGATTCAACTCTCCCCTACATATTTCTATCTATCTCACTTATCCTGCCCCCCCTTCTCACCTTGCCCTTTTCCCTCCTTTCCCTTTGATCATCTACTCACCCTATCTTATCTTATCTGTCATGCTATCTTATCCAACCCTTCCTATTATGTTGTCTTATCTTATCTAATCCCCTCATTTTATCTAGGCCAAGATCAAGAAAGGACAGTAATATTTCAAGAAAAAAGAAAAAAGACAAGGAAAAACAAGAATGTCAAGATGCCAAGAACATATAATACTATATATAACAGACTCCAACCAGCAAAAATCCTGCTCCCTCTCACCCAACCACTCTTCCCTTCCTTTTTGCCCTTCTTTAGGCCTTCCTCTTGGCCTCCCAAAGATCAACCACCTCCACCTCATCACTCCTTTCTGTGGTTATATCTACCTCTTCTGGTAGAAGGCCAGATAATCCTTGCCTCTCTTAGAGCACTACTGTCAGTGCATCCTGAGTCTCCTTGTAAACATTGTCAAGCATAGACAGAGGGTCTACAAGGCTCTGCACCTCCTACTCCAAGGGCCCCTCCAGACCCATCACTAGCCAATGATAAGCCTCTTCTAAGTGCTCCAACTCTCCTATCCCCTGTTTAATCTCTACAGGAAGGCAGTACTCTGAGCAAATCTGCTAGAGGCCATCCCAGATAAATGCCTAGGCAGTGGTAACTTTGTTAAGGAGACTTTGATGAGCCTAAATACACCCTGAAAGGGATGAGCCAGAGTCCAACAGATACAATGGAACTTACTAAGAAATACAAAGTGATGCTCTGCCTACTGGTTAGCAAGCCAACTCTAGGCCTGGTCTTTTCTGCTTACTAACTCCCACTGTCTCCAGATGACTCCCTGCCACCTCATCCTGCCATCCCCTGCTCTTACTGCTCTGCCTCCTCATTGCCAGCTCATGGGCCAACTCCTGGTTTTGTGCTATTATGTACCAGTTTTGGTCCAACTGGGTTACTTCAACCTCTTGCAGACAGACCACTTCTTCTCAGAGGCTGGTAATCTCATTCAACAATGACACTTAGAAGTTGGGGAAATCAAAGGATGTTTGGATTAAGAGTGTAGGAGTTTGAGAGAACAATGATAAAGGCTTAGTGTGGGAATGCTTGGGACCTAAAGCCTTTCCCAAAGACATATAACAATGCTTAGACTCCACCTCTAAGACAGGGGACCCCAACAAGGACAGGAATAGAAGGACCCCCAGACCCAGCAATTGTGCCAATAAGGGACTGGGCACCCCCTCCCCACAGCTCCAAACCCCTGGTAATATCTCCATTCACCCTGACCCTATACCCATCAGAGACCCAACCACCAGACAATGCCCCTATAGGGCCTATGTCTTGATCACCACTTTAACATAGGGCCATCGAGCCTCCTGGGGCACTCAAGCTGAGGCCACTTCCTTCTTCTGCCTACTAATAAGCCTAGAACAAACATCAAATGTACCAATCCCAACATCCATTGCAGATGTCTTGGGCCTACTGGGAGCATCCCAGTGTAGGCAGAATGCAGGAATCCTTACAAACTCAACAAGCATCATACTGTGGGGAGGTCATCTCTGCAATAGTGACTTAGGGCCAATTTTACTAGCTGATTTCCTATACATTACTCCTATGATAGGTACCTCTCCCTCTGATAAGGAAGCCACAGTGCAAAAGTTGTCTAAGTCAGAGCTCCCCCTTAGGGTTTGACTAGAGTGTATTGTGGCTCAGAGACTGCCCAGGACCCCACAGCAGTCACCTATAGCTTCTGTTGCTCTGCCAGATCATTAGCCAGGCTCTCCAGACTAGGTAGAACAATTACACACATTAAAACAGGTGGTCCACCACTTTCCTCTTCTGTCTCCAGTCCTGCTCCAGCTAGCACTCTTTGTACACTACTCAGGCTACTATGTCATTGGTACTTAGAAGAGTTGGGGTTCTATGCTTGTGGTCAGAAGACATTATGATACTTCAGGAGAAATCAGATGGCAAGCTGTTAAAAAGACTCCCAGGAGATCAACTAAGCCTTACAGGTACCCTGGGGACCAACAACACTCACTGCATCTTGAGAGTCTCAATACTTAAAGAGAGGGTAATGTCAGGACCCTGCCAGTTCCCCTCCAGCAACCCTACTAGCAACCTCATTAGCAACTCTACTAGTGACCCTGCCAGTAACCCTGCTATCTCCAACATCTACCTAAAAACCCCAGCCCAACCCTCAATTGTCTCTGCCATCTACCCAGACACTCCACCTACAACCTGCACAGCATTGGATCACTAGCCTGCACATTCCTAAGCCCCAACTCTAGCTACTCTTTCAGAATGCACTTTATGCATTACTGGACCACTGACAAGGCACTTTCCCAGGTCCCAATGCATTCCCAGGGACCACCCTGGCCTTGAGACACCCCATCCCACAATTGGTCCTCAGGGCCCACTTCAGACTATACTCAGGCCCCACTATAACAGGAGCCAAGCTCCAGGGAGGGTGCCACCCACCTGAGGACCCCCTTCCAACCCCAACTCTCCTTGGAGACCTCAAGTATATAACTCCAGAACCTTGTAGTCAGTTGGTAGTCTTGATATTACATACTTTTATCTACTTCTTGTTTCTCTACTCTCTTTGCTTCTACTCCTGCTCAATCTATCTATTTTCTCTTCTCTTTCAATTCTCTGGTGTAGTTGTCTCAGTTCATGGAACACCCTCATAGACTTCAACCACCTCTGCCTTTGCCTTAGTAATCCTAGGACATTGCCTAGTACCTAGATCAAGCTCAGAACATTTGTATGTTCCCTTTCTAGTTATTGACTAGCCAACTAGTGGGTTCCTGCTCTTGGAGGTGAGCTCCCAGGTACTCTGGACCTGACACTTGAGGTCTCAACCACCTATTAAGTCACATGACCAGTAGTTATTGCATAGCATCACAAATGAGCAAAGGGCTATCTACTACTATCTAATCTGACACATTTTTCTATTATCCATTCAACACTGCCTCAAATTAAGGAAATGAGCATTGAAAACTTTTGAGTTAGTTATCTGCTATCTAGAACTGTTTATTCTATATAATTTGGTCTAGCCAAACTTGCTGAATAGAGAGAAAACTGGTATTTTTACTATTATACTGATATTACTACTTTTGATTCTAGTCTAATAGGCTAAAATCAGCATGTATTCCTTTGGTCTAACAGCAAAAAACATTCATTTAAAGTAGATTTTCCACTTTCAGGCCACTATTTAGCTATAAATAACCCCATTGTTAAATGGCATACTGTCCAATTGGTGTGTATAGTGAATATCAAATGTTACTTATATGCAACAAATTAGACATATACTGTAAATATTAAGATTAAAATATCTCTTTCTATGCTAGACCTTCTCAAAAGTACCCTAATTACAATTTTTTCTTCAGACTTTCTTTTATAATTAAACTAATATAATCTGTTATTGTCTGATTACAGAATAACACTGCCATTATTGATTGTTTTTAAATAGATTTCTTGAATATACTTGTAATACACATATTTATATAGTATATATCATTATGGTCCAGCCATAATTGTTGTTAATTCTCCTAGTATATCAGAGTCTGCCAACTAGGGGGCCTGCTGACCTGCATGGTAGAGTCATAGTATTATCAGATCAGTTCACTCATTACATCATGTATTGAACTTCAATCTCACCATCTCTATTTCATAAATTCTATCTTACTGCCTACTTGTAAATCAGTCCCTGATAATTAGCTTGAATTTTGGGTCCCCTCTTTTTGGAGGGTAAACTGGCACTTGGAAAACCTCTGGACTCAGAGAAATATGATTTCTTCCTACAAATCTTGGCCAACTTATATAAGCTTCAACTCTCTCAAAATGCAAATTCATTCCTCTCTCAAGAACATTGGATTATATGAGTGCTGTCAGCATTCTTGCTAGCAAAGGGTGTTGAGAATTGCCAGCAGACCTCAGAATAATAGCAACAATGGCCTGCAATCTCAGCTTTTAATGTTGAGCACTTTAGCATCATCCTCTGCCTCTGACCAGCCTAAAGTCTTTTCTGGCTCCAATTTTTCCCACTTGAAGTAAGTGCAAGAACTGACTGATATCATTTTTATCTTTTTGTTTGTAATGTATTATATTACTAGGAATGGAGCAAAATCAGGGCTGCTTAAGTGGAACTCTGGTGTTGTGCTAGGAATCACTACTTGCAGCCATGGAAATGATGAAAAAGGAACCTGTAATGTTATTTACAGTGTACATATTTCTAGAAAGAGAATACATTAAACAATGGAAGACATCTTTTTGGAAGAGAAAAAGTTGACAAAGAAGTGGCACTTTCTTTCATGCTTTTTACAGTGGAAACATCCTCTGGCACCAGCAGTGAGTTTTTGGGAGGCCACTCATATAGGTTTACTAACAGTTTAGTTGCAGTTTAAATAAGTATTCGTAATTATATTAATATCATGTCGAAACCTGAAATTGATGCATCATGCTAAACAATCTCCAAGAGAGAAGGGAATATGTCTAAAAGTGTCTAAAAAAGTCCATGGGACACGAATAGTGCAAAAGAAAATGAGGCTCAGTACGAGTTCTAAGGCTGTCACTTAATGTCTATGAATTTTCTTCGGACTGTCGATAACGGCACCAGAGGTTGTAATCAACCTGCGCAGCTCCCCGCTTCTTTCCAAGACACGAATCTCCTCTACTGACCCGATGGGCTTGCCACCAATCAGGAGCACTGGAAGCTCCAACGATGAAGTGAGACGGAAGATCAAGGACTCAAGAACCTTGGCATCGTCACGAATGTCCACGTCTATGATAGTGGGTGAAGGCTGAAGGTTCATCTTAGCAAGTATAGCTTTGATTTCCCGTGATGCAGGAGAGTATAGCTAAGTACATTTTCACTAGTTAGATACCACACGAAACAGGCGACAACTTACACCTACTTTGGAGTACAAAAAAACGGGATTTCTCTCCCAAACATCTAAGACCATGTGGCGAACTTCCTCTGCTGCGCGATCGCTCCGCGTATCAAAATCGAGGACAAGCTGGGGGTCAATCGGGACCGATGGGTCGACCGACAGTGGTATCATATTTCGAGAGAGGCTTGTTAGGAAACTAGATATAGCAGCAAGTTCCTGATGTTGGTCTAGAGTCACTTGTTTTCGTGATATTTTTTTGTGCTTTCGGGTTGTACCAGACAATCGGGAGTTGCGAACACTCTCAAGAGTTGTTGTCAGCGGATCGGCTGCTGGTACTATATCATTTCGAAGCATAGCCTGAGGGGGCGATACTGACGGTCGAATGATCAGAATGTATGTGCTCAAGCAGATCAGAGCAGTCAGGACAAGAAGGGCGGGCCTGTATTTCGCCTTCTTAGGTTGTAGAAAGGAGATAGGGATGCTTGAAAGGATTAGTAAACGTGCCATTGATATGGATACTGCAGTATAGGAAGGAGTGGCTTTGTACAGGAGATATAAGGGTGAAAGAGAGAGTACAAACAGTGAGAGAGTGGAGTGTGAAAGTGGAGAGTGTGAGAGGGGACAAAGAGTGAATGAGTACTGGCTCATGGTACAATGAATTACATAGAGTTTGACGTCTCGAAAAAATGATGTCGGCTCGGAGCCTGCTCGGTCCGAAGACTCCTCTGGGTGGTCCTCGCTTAGAAAGGTTAGGGATAAGTACTGGAATTTCGGGAGGGCTGATGAAGCTTGCCCCAGGGTGGCAGATTTGCATGTACTTGTTCCGAGCAGTCATACATTCCATAGCAAACGACTCAAAGATGTTCGTCAGAGCAAACGTGCATCTCGATAAATGCAACTTGGTCAAGCCAATCTGACGTTTGAAATTTGGTCGACCCCTCCAGCGTATTGATTGATAGTCATAATTTGCTTGATTTGTGAGGTATACTCGGAAAGTTTTATTCCCGACCGCCCCAATTGACCATCCGTCTGACGCCTTGGTTCCAATACCCAACCTTATGAGTACTAACAATGCTGACAGCGGAATCTATATTCCCTATAGATCCCATACCCATACTTTGGGCAACTGATGTCCATGATCGGACATACCACTCTCCGTGTGCGCGCTCAGCAGTTTGGTCTATGTATTTTCATCCTTTTTTCTTGAACGTCTCTCCAGAAGGGCTGAATCTGCCTCGTTTATAAATCATGTCACATTTCAGTGGACAAACATTGTCAATTCTGATGCATGATGTACAAGGACTTCTGTCACCTTGTTTTCAAACTTCATGAAAAGACAGCACCTTACAGTGACGCCAAACACTGGAATCGCATATCCCAACATTGATGTACGAAATTGCCGCGACGTACATGAACTGAGATCAACTGCAACGGAAACAAGATGAGACGTGTTGATATATCTTTGAAACAGTTGACTCGCAAGTGGAAGTTCATGGGTCAAGAGTCTTCGTAACCCTCAACTAGATGAACAATTGGCTCAGTGGATTCGAAGGATCGCCCAATATGCGTCTAGACCGGAGACCGGGAACTTTGCCATTCATATGGCTATGATCCCACAGAAGCATGATACAATACGTATGTAAGTAATTGAAAATAAGTTTGCTGGGAGGATCCATGAGGCCTAAGGCTACAGAAAGGCTACTTTCTTTATCATTTAGTATTCTGGAATAATTGTGGAGACAAGATCAAAGTCCGAATCCATTGATCTCTAATTCAATTTAGCTGTAGAGTGATAAGTGCTAGGAGTATTTCATTCGATGCACTAGATGCGCAAGGTGTACAAGACAAGCAAAGTTTCGAGAATATCACTGGGTGAAAAAGAGGGACATTCGAGCCAGAAGTGCTACAGCTTCAGAAATTGGAGTAGAGGGTATCGATAATTGATCATACGTACGCGGCACCCAACGTCCCATCTAAACTCGGACGGACAAGGAATGGAGATCTGAGTAGTGTATGGTTGAGAAGTGTGTTTGCAGCATCGATGTGTCCCTTATTCAGTCAGCTGATATCCAAGTCATCACCTGCACGCACTTATGCCGACGAGAAACCGAAACGTTTTCACTTTCTCATTGGTGCCGAGGTTCATTCAAGGTCCACTCGAGCTACTATCGATGTTTTGTCGAGGAAACTGCGACGCGGCCCGTGAAGATCCTCCGTCATTACATATAAGAATGTCAATGGATTAGCGAGTAGTCACAGTTTCACCGCTACAACAAAATGTTCGTTCGCCCTCTTCTCACGTTCTTGACCGTCGCTGCGCTCTCTGTACTGAGCAATGCTGCTGCTAGTCAGCTACAACAGATCACCAACTTTGGTTCAAACCCAACAAATGTCGGGATATTTCTCTACCGCCCTCCGAATGTAGCAGCTTCTCCTGCTCTTATCGTTGCAATCCACTATTGCCAAGGAACGGCACAGGCTTATTTCACGGGTACCCAATACGCCAACCTTGCTGATCAGCATGGTTACCTCGTTATCTACCCCGATGCCCCAGACAGTGGTGGATGTTGGGATGTTCACACCACTGCTACGCTCACTCATGATGGCGGAGGCGACTCTTTGGGCATAGCATCGGCAGTTCGCTATGCAATCGCGAACTGGAATGTAGACCCTAATCGCGTTTTCGCAACTGGTACCTCCTCTGGAGCAATGATGACCAACGTCCTTGCTGGTGCATACCCTGACCTCTTCAAGGCAGGTTCGGCTTTCGCAGGTGTTCCTTATGGTTGCTTTGCCGGTCCCAGTCTGTGGAATTCTGCTTGTGCTACAGGAACTATCTCGAAAACACCTCAACAATGGGTAAGATTTTGTGGGTAATGTTGTCTCTATCTGGCTGAATCTTTGATCAGGGTGACCTCGTTCGAAGTGGATACCCCGGTTACACAGGTGCCTATCCAAAAATGCAAATTTGGCAAGGAACAGCGTGAGCCATTGTAACGTTACAGTACCACAACGTTCGACTCTGACCACTCTCATAGTGATACTACCCTTAACTATGCCAACTTTGCGGAAGGCGTCAAACAATGGACCAATGTCTTTGGCTATACTACAACCCCAACTTCTGTCATTTCGAATTCTCCCCTCCCTAACTGGACGCGTTCGATTTATGGACCAAACTTTCAGGCCATCAGTGCGCTTGGTGTTGACCACAACATTCCTACTCAAGAAAATGATGTTCTTGCATGGTTTGGCATAACTGGCAGCTCAGGCACCACAACGGTGTCACCGACTTCTACTGGGCTGACCACTACTGTTCCTCCAACGACTACGACTACTGGAGCGGCTCAGTGGGGTCAATGTGGCGGGTGCGTAACGCCGGAATGATTATGACAGGATTGCTGACAGGGGTATAGCCTCGGCTGGACTGGGCCAACTACCTGTGTTTCTCCGTACACCTGTCAATACATTAATGATTACTATTCTCAGGCATGTTGACTTATCATTGTTCATCAATTTGTTACTTACCGTCCTACAGTGCGTGTAAGAAGGTCTCGATAGCCTGAACAAGGTTTTTTGTATCAACGTAATTAGCTACAACAATCATTATCTCCGTATCTTGCCAGTATCAATGGAATATATCTGTTCGCTTGAGGCCGACATTAAACAATCTTTAGACCTTTGTTGCGCAGGTAAAGACAAACAGGACATGGGGTCTATTGAACGCTGAACGTTGAACGAGACCAGCAGTTAGATTTCTTCAACACTGCCGTTACTTATGTTTTACAGAGAATAATGCATATGTATTTCATTCGGTACCTAATGAACCTGCAGCGTAAATCACTACTCTGCGTATCGACCACCGTGACAGGACGGTTATGTTTCTTCCGGAAATCAGGGAAGGAAAATGCGTCATGCCAACTTCTGACCCATCTATCCGAGAGGGAAAGACAATGGACAACGGGGGATTTCTTTGGGGAAAAAAATCAGCGTGACAGGTTATGTACCCAACAGGCTCAGGTGTTGGTAGTGAATATGTGTTACGTTCCGGTTGTTTTTTCCAAGTTTTCTGTTCAGCTTGCAATATTGTTTCGCCTTCGCTTAGGAAGGGTTTCGAAGGAAAGATAAAGGGAAAGGATCCGCGTATAGTTGAACACTAGGGCCCGTACTACACAGGGTCGCGTACTACCAAGTATGCTTGAACCATTCTCTCGAATGTTTGTGACAATTTTATCTACACATGTCCACCGTTGTAACTCTCAATGTCTCCATGACCGATTGGCATTTTATGCTTCTCTTTAGGAATCAACGGGCCAAGAATCATAACCCCTCTCAGGGGAAGAGGACAATCACTCTCGAAGAGAGAAGGTACACAATATGTGAGGACGGAATTCAATATCTTCACAAGAAAGCAAGAATTGAGATAAGATATGCTGAGAGAAATGTTACGAGAAATCATTTCGCCGTGTGGCCGTCCGCCTAACGGGCCAGCATGCAAAGAGGAGTGTGTGTGATTGACTTATTTGAGAGTAAAGACACCTAGGTAGGCAGATAAACTGCCGGCTTGGTCCACACATGAATAGCCCTAGGGACAAGGAATCGAAACATTTGAATGAAGCCCTTTTACAATATTTGTACATGGTAGAATTCTGTCAAAGAATTACTCCCCAGACGACAATTCAATATCATTTCCCAAATCCGTTATCCCGTACAGAGGCACCTGCCCGTTCAAGGACCTTAGTTAATGTCCTCTCGGCATGCAAAGTCTGCAGATCGTCAAAACCACCGATAGACTTTCCTCGAATGAGTATGTTTGGAAACGTGTGATGTTGTGTAATACGACCAAGAATAGCTTTGATGATATTGTCATCCACTGTTGAACACAGCTTGAAATCAAACTTTTCTCAAATAAGAAATGTAGGACCTACATCGTAAATCAACCTCGATGACTTTAGGCGCGGGCTGGATGTGATATGTTTCCAGGAGTTTCTTTGCTCGTCGTGAATATCTGCGAAACCATACACCATGAGAAATCGTGACCACGACAGAGGTACTCTAATGCGACATACGGGCAATACGACTGCAATTAGGGAGGGGTCTTTAAATAGCAGGAATCAGATAAATCACGGACAAACCTTGCTGAAAACAACTACAGGGAATTTCTTATTCAATTTCTTCATCGTCTTGGGCCAATTAACTGGTTCATCTCCAGCGTAGACAGTCATGTTGAGGGGCTCTAAGGGGTCAATGCCCTGAACATGGGTAAGGTCGCGCTCCACGTCTTCAGCGACCATGTGTATGAGGCCATATATTTCGTCAACTCTCGAGGCTTCGGAGCTAGCTTTGGTGTGGTATACGATGCTGGCGCGTGATAACGCTTCAAACCCGGCTTCCTTCAAGGCAGGTAGTTCCCATGGCAAACCATAGAGAAAAAGGAGGGCGACGAGGAGGGCGGCGAGAACAAAGAAGCGGCGGCGACGGATAGGGGCCCTAGAAGCCGGGACTGATGATAATGACATGGGTATCGAGAGGCAAGGAATTGTCAACCGCGCAGTAGACTCAGTTTCTCACCGGGTTTATGCATGTAAATTTAGATTCTATTCTAGTTCTTGTACCCCATCCATGGTTCTCCGTTCCAAAATCGAGTATGTTCTCTTCGACATGGATGGTAGGCTGTCTATATCTATTACGATGCACCTTTGCGCTCATTTGCTTTAGGCCTCATGATAGACTCTGAGAAAGTATATACCGATGTCACTAGTCAGTTTCTATCGATCTACAATATCCACATCATAACTTATAAAAGCGCATCACCAGATGAAATTCTTGGTCGATACGGGAAGGAGATGACCTGGGATATCAAGGCAGGTCTGATGGGCAAGCGTGAGCCTCCAACAAGTCCGCTTTAGACAACCAGTGTGATAAACGTTAGATCTCAATCTGTAGCTGAAACCGCGGCTGCCGAGCACCTCCTGTCCTTCTTTCCCGACATACCCCTCGCGCTAGATTCATACCTATCACAGCGGACCACACTTCAAGATGCTATTTGGCCTACTGTACCACTTCTCCCTGGGGTTCGCAAACTAGTCCTCCATCTCAAGGCATGCAACATCCCGATTGCTGTTGCCACTGGCTCAAAACGCCGCAACTTCGAACTAAAGACGAGCCATCTAAGAGAAGTTTTCGATTGTTTTGAGGGTAATGTAGTTTGTGGCGACGATGTTCAGTATCAAATGAGAGGCAAGCCGTTCCCTGACATTTTCCTCGTAGCTGCAAGGGAAATGTTGGGTAGACGCGTCGGCCAAGCCGAATCATGTAATTCCGATGAAGAATGCGAGCGTGCCAAAGGCCTCGTCTTTGAGGATGGTGTGCCCGGAATGCAAGCTGGAAAACGAGCCGGAATGTCGGGTGTGTGCTGTCTTCTAGTCTATCTCACACTTTGATTTTGATCTCTTGGTAGTGATCTGGGTACCGGATGTAAACCTCCTCGACGTGGAATACACCGGCGAGGAAAAGGCAGACCAAATCCTCAAATCCATTGAGGATTTTGTTCCGGAAGAGTGGGGACTTCCACCTTACAATTGATGAGGAAGGAAATAAACAAATTTTAGCTTTAATGATTAATCAACTATGGATTTGGACGCATTTCTATACCCTACGTAGGCAACAACCAGCCAAGGAAACTGAGGGACCGACACACTAGACTCAAACAGGAGATGGTCTGACAAAAACATTACTTTTGCCCTTCTTCGCAATCCGCAATGGTGATGTAAGCTCGCGAACAGATTTCTTCGTCGGTGTAGAAATAGACGAGACAGTATCGGTCACGGTAATATGCATAGGATAAGTATGTTTCTGTGGAGTCCTAGCAATTGAGTATGGCATCGTTTTAGGAGAAGACGTTGCCGCAGGGCGGAAAGGGGATGAAAGTATCGAGGAGCGGTATCTGGAGACTAAAGGAGTTGATGTTTTGACAGACAAGCACGAGAACGATTGTGATTCAGGCCCAGAAGCATCCCTCGAGCGCACAGAAAGTAATTTGTTGGCCGCAACAGTGGTGTCCATGACGAAAAGAGAAGGAACATCAACCAATGGATCAATCATTGACGGGGGGTCAGAGGTGGATTCAAGTGAACCAAGACTCCCACTGCTGAAACCTGCACAGATCCGTTCTAGCGAAAGCAGAGCTTTTTCAGCAGAGAGCGCTCCAAGGTCTCCGGCGGAACGATTTATCGATGTCTCAAGGGCGAGCGGGGGAAGATGGGATTCAATTGTGCCATTGTTCGCTTGAAAGTGTGACTCGTCCGAGATTGATTTGCCGCGAACATCGACCTGCCAAGTTGAGGGAACTTAGCTGATAAGAGATAATGGGTAGAACTGGCCTGACCGCAGAGTCTAGTGACGGATGGTCCAAAAGGATGGCTTTTCGCTTGCCAATCGCCTTTGCGGACGTACCTAAACACTCGATCGATTTCTTTGCACCGCACGAGCCTATGCGAGAGCTAGTGCGATTGACATCAACCTCGTTCAAAACGGACCGAAATTTCTTGGCGGAGGACCGCTTTACACGTGAAAGGGAGTCCTTGACCTCGTCCTTGATTTCGCTAGTAAGGGGAACCAAACTCCGACCACGATTGTGGGGGGCTATAGGCGGATGAGAAGTGGAACTTGATCCCACGGGAGAACTCGGGATGCGAGCGGCGGTAGTTGGTGCAAGTGTTACGGACCCAGTCTTGAGCCGTTTTAGTAAGTCGTCCATTTTGCGGCCTCTATATCCTAGGACGCTAACGCCTGATCTGTCCGAGCCGGCGGATGAGATGTTGCTTTTGTTGGTAAGCTTGTGAGTCTTGACTGCTCGTTGAGCCCTAATAGCATTGTCGTTATCCTCAATTGAATTCATGGCCTCGAGACAACCGTTGGTCTTGGCTGCAGACACGGTTGGTATGGGATTCGATGGTGCAAGGACTGCGGCCTGTTGGAAGACACTAATCGTTGTTCCTTTCTCTAAACCTGCTTCAGCCACTTTGTATTCAGTAGGCCGGCGAATTTTTGGAGGTGGACGAAACGGCTTCGACGAAAGAGGCTTGGTGGTGGTTTCACAATGTTCGGAAGTAGAACCTAGAATGTGCTTTCTGACAGCGGCATTGAATTTTTCTGCGTGGTACCTGCTCCTATACCTGACAAGTTCCTCTTCCCGTACTTGTGCTTCATATTTGAGATAGGTGTTCTCATTTCGTAGAAGCTTGTTCTCTCGTAAAAGACTCTGAAGGAGTTGATCAGTCTTAGACTGTGAGATTCTGTGCGGTGGAGCTCTTTGCAGTGATGGTAGACCTGAAATAGGGAACAATTTGGGAGTGACGCCTACGGTAGTCGCCTTGAGTGATAGAACCCGAGAGTCGGAGAAGCTGCGGCCATGACACAACAAATTTTCCTGAGAAGTACAGAAATTGCTGTATAGTCTCTCGATGTCAGACATAGAAGAGCGTCGCCAAGCAGGAGGGACACCAGCATAGTCTGCAAACGAAGAAGCGTCAGACAAAGACCTAAGACGAGAGAATGTCTTGTGGATCAAAACGTGCATCTCAGTTGCACGAGCGAGGCCAGAGAACCTAGGCCAATTATTCGAACTGACTATACGTAGTGGCTGACGATGGCTAGGCTCAATCTCGCCAATCCCAGTACTCAAGCAGAGGCACCCATAGTTGACAAGTTTCCGGCCCGGAGCTTGCCGCAGATGACGCATCCATCCGTGATGAATTTGCCTTCCCTGTATCCCAACAACTACGACGATGAGCAGTCAACAATACCCCGTTCCTCCACCATCTTACGGGGTCTCAGATCCTGTGAAGCCCAACAACAATTATTTCTCTGGTCGTGGGCCCCAAGAGCCTCTTCTTCCAGGTACAAGCTCTTTTGGTGCTGGCGGCTATTACGACCAACCAGGCCAAGGCGACTTACCTGATGATTTCAAAGTAAAGTAGCTTCATTGATTATGCTCTATCGGTTCTTTGAACGTGTCTCAAATATAGTATGGTACAACTGTGTCTGATAGCTCGCCGGAGATCAGGAGTGCATTTGTCCGCAAAGTCTATACCATTCTCCGTGAGCTCCTTTGATTCCTGTCCTCAGCAAACTAACCCTTGATGCTCCTCAAGTGTGCCAAATTGTAGGTCGCTATACTTTCTACAGTAAGCAAGCCTATCAATGTATCCTTCATACAGTTCGCGACTGTCCTTGTCGGAGGAGGCATCTCTCAGTCATCTGAAGCGCTTATCTGGGTCCAGACACAGTACACGATGGTTTGGTTTTCTCTTGCATACCATTGCTCACAGGTTGCCCAGCGTCTGGACTTTCTATGTTCCCCTCTTTGGAACCCTGGTGAACCTCGGACTTCTCTTCTGGAAGCGCCACAGCCATCCGCTCAATTTCATTCTCTTGAGTACGTTTACTCTTATGGAGGCGTTTACCTTGGGTGTTGTAGTTGCTTTCTATGACAACGTCATTGTATTGCAAGCTCTGTACGTCAGTGCGCTCGTTTTGTTGGCGACACTGACAGCAGACAATCCAGATTGATCACGTTGGGCGTCTTCATTGGCCTAACCCTCTTTACCTTGCAATCTAAGGTCTGGCATATCACTCATTACCGTCGTTCGCAAACTCAATTGCCATCTCAGTATGACTTCTCTGGAATGGGTCCTTTCCTTTTTGGTGGCCTCATTGCTCTGAGTGTGTTGCTTCTGTTTTCTCGAAATCCTACTGAGCAATTCGTATCCTTTCAGTGATGACCGGCCTCATCGGCATCTTCATTCCTTTTGGGAAGACGATGGACTTGATTTACGCCATTGGTGGCTGTCTTCTGTTTAGCGGATACATCGTTTACGACACCTACCTCATCAATGCAAAACTCTCTCCCGATGAATTCATTATGGGCGCCATTTCTCTCTACCTCGAGTGCGTCATGCCTTGACTTTTTTCGAATTTGTTATTGACCATACCAAACACCAGTTTTATCAACTTGTGTATGTCCATCTTCTGTTGGTGATCTTTGTGAGGATACTCATTACGTTCACTTTCAGTCATCAATATCCTGCGTCTCTTGAACAATGTCGAAGAACGCTAAGAAATTAGTCAAGTGTCTAGACATGTATTCCCTGTAATAAGGACGAATCATATATAGGCTACTCTCTATGCCATATATAATACATCATCTTTGATAACATATACCTTGTCTGAAGCAAGACAGGTTAATCTCTAGTTAGAACTTGGCTTTAAAGAGGTAATGCCCAATACCCCATCTAAAATGGATCGAATGCCAGGTCAGACCACTCGAGACCGTACTTAATGACTTACTGCTGTCCATCATCCATATTGAACAACTCGGAGCAAGCCATATAGAACACACGGAATCTTAGACATAGTTCATTGATTCGTGAATCAAGTTGCCAGACTTAAGATACGAACCGATAGAAGGTTTTGTTGCCTTCAAACGGTAACTTCTTTTTACTTATTGCGTCACTTCTGAGTTCGGCAATCCCCTCTATCACAAATATAATAAAAGGCAAAAGAAAACCAAGTCCATAACCTTACCTTCACTATGCCTGTCCTGGAGCTTGAGCCAGTCTTCAAGGGTCCGGGAATAATGCTTTCCGTTTATGTACCAGCTCCTGACAAGGGTCAAGTCGGACTGGAAATAGGTCTTGAAAAAGCAAGACGGTGTGCAAGGTTACAAAGATTAGAAGCGAATGCATACAAGAAGATCATGAGAAGGCATTGTGCCTCCTGCAATACCATTAATTAAATTCAAGAGAAGAAATTGAAACTACCGGAGAAGAAATTTTCTGCCATCCAGCCGTCTCCTTCTTCAAAATGGTAGGGGATTGTGCGATGGCAGAACATGTGAATAAACAAAAGGGATTCATCATTGATATTTGCCAAGTTTTTTTTGGGTCGTAACCAAGTGGATAGCTTGCGAAGCAGGGATTCGTAGTTTTTCATATGTTCAAACATCTGCCATCAAATTCAGCTCAAATCCTAATTTTTAAGCCGTACTAACCTCAATGGAAATGATCCGATCGAAACTGATTGACAAATCAGCAGATGGGGGAGTGAGATAGGAAGAAAACTATTCACAACTTGGTCTCTTCGAAATCGAAAGCGTTGATGTCGGCAGTAATGACCTATTAGCAGGGCGATGAGTGCTTATCTGCATCGTTCGACCATCAGCACGAACCACAACGTTCAATAAACCACGCTGCTTGGCTGTTGCATCAATATATTCCTTTTGAGTCGATGAGTTGGATAATCCAGTGATGCAAGAACTTGGATATTTCTGTTAGACTAAGTTAGTACACAAGAGTTGAAAAGAGAAAAATTCATGTTGTCATACATTTGCGAGGAATAGGGTAAGGCTACCCCAACCTAAAACTGTGTGGGTATATCCATCATTAAGAGCGAATAATTTGCAAGTACCACATCCTAAATCTAGAATATCTTGCCCGTTCTTCAACTGGGCTTTTTCACAGTAACTCTCCATCATGGCGACCTCAGCTTGAGGAAGTGTCTCCTGGCCAGTTGGGTACAAGCACGATGAGTATTTGGCATAAGGTCCCAGGGTTGCAAGTATAAATTTGGTAGGAACCTGTTCGAACTTGTCAAAAAATTGAAAACCGAGTCAAGCCGTACTTCGTAATGCTGTTCGTTAGCCTTCTCAGGCACATCTGCAATCCTTTCGCGCACGCGAACCTGTTCAATTGCTGTTCGTTAACCTTCTCAGGCACATCTGCGATCCTTTCGCGCTCGCGAACCTGTTCAATCCAATGCATCTTTGCAGTATGATTCGCCTCGAAGGAGCCATGATCTATTTGGCGAAGGCGTTCACGCAAAAGTGCACGGATGACGCGACGGACGATGAAGTCGGGAACCAGGCCCTGGATACGTGATGAGACTAATCAAGATAAAAGGGCAGCCGAGAACAATACTCTGTCAAGGAGGTCGTATCCGGCATGCAGGATGGATTGAAGGGACATGACAGAGCAAAGCAACGATGTACCGAAGCATCTGTAAGAAGCAAGATCCTTGGGACGTCGATGACGTCTGAAAAAGTTTGCACGTGTTGAGCTCCCTAACTATTCGACGCAAGCACAAGTCAGCGCAAGTCTATTGGTGGCTTCCATGGCGTCCAGCCTCGCCGCTGCTCGGTCTGTCCTTCGTCATTCGAGACCGACTGCTGTTGTCGAGCGATACAGTCTCATACGCACATTTTTTCGTCGACAATGTTTTCCTAATGTCCCTATTACCCATCCAACGCGACTTCCCTCATACCCACCACAAAAAGCGTCCTTCCTCTTATTCAACAGGCGCCATTTTCACGCTACTTTCATGAGGAGCAACACCAAGGAGACAGAGACAGGAAGTGCTCAAGAAAATTACGACCACACAAATCGGAATCTGCAGAACCAACCGAGACCACCAGGCCTCGATGAAAAACAGCTTGAAATACAGACACCATCTCCTCACCGTAATGTTGAAAATTATTCCCGGTTTTTCCGACGTCTTGTGTCGTCAGTCCCCCATCCTCATGCACCGACGCGAGACGACCTCCTCAATGTGGCTACTGGTTTCTGGCAACGCCTACGTATCCGTTTCAAATGGTTCACCATCAAATCGTTTAGAAAGTTTAATGCAGACGACATGTCAGCTTTTTTCACCTGGTTTTTATTTAGTCAAACCATCTGGATATTGATCGGGACGTGAGTAACAGTATTGCCTTCATTCAAGGTTCAATATAAATTATATGTTGGCAGTACTACCTTCTTCTCCGTAATCTTTGCTATTATCAATAGCCTTCGTCTTCAAAGTATTTGCGACATTTTCTCAAAGAAGTCACACTCAGAGCTTTTTAGATTATGTCGCGCGTGCTATTAGTGACTACCTCACATCTGAAACTGGTATCACAATCATCTTCGAATCAGCCATAGTTCCAAAGTGGAAGGATTCTCGCATTTCCTTCAAAAACGTATATGTATCTCGCCGGCCAACAAATTTCCAAGGCGATCAAACGCATAAACGTGTTGACTATCATCCTACAGTCGGCTATGATGACAGCAATCATCCCTCGTACCACCATTACGAAGAAGAAGATGACGATGACAATAACGGCTTCAAAGCTGCTGACGAAGACTGGAATATGTCCATGTTTGACCTCAATATCGATTCGGTCGATGTCACGCTCTCCTTGTGGAGGTGGTTGGACGGTAAAGGACTCGTCAAAGATGCCGTCATAAAAGGTGTTCGTGGGGTTCTGGGTATGGATGTCCTTATCTCTTGATATCTTCCTCTTGTCACTAGTTACTCTTTCAGACCGTCAAGGTGTGACTTGGGATCCAGAAAATCCTTTGGATCCTGCTCATTTTCGTCATCAATCTCAGCCTGGAGATTTTGAGCTTGAATCTCTTCAGTTAGAAGACGTCCTAATTACTGTCTACCAACCGGGTGGTTTCCGTCCCTATACCGCCTCCATATTCCGTGCCGACATTCGTCAGTTCAGGAAACGTTGGTTGTTCTATGACTTCCTCTGCGCAGAAAACATTGTTGGCCAATTTGACAACTGCTTATTCAGTCTTCATAAGCCACAGACCATTGGGAGGACAACGGAAATGGATCTCAAGGATGGCGAATGGGCCCGAATGGTGTGTAATATCACTTACAATTCCCCTAAAGTTTTCACTCATGTTTCCACAGTCTCGTTGCCGAATAGATGGTGTTAACATCGATCACTTGCAAGGGTCTGCAACTGAGGGCGGGCCTATCTCATGGATCACGTCTGGGAAAGTCGACGCTGTCATGGACATCAAGTTTCCGCGGGATCCACACGATGATCTTCCCCTCAACGCTATTCTTGGCGAGATCGCTGACGCTATCTCTACCTCCATCTCTCACCCTGAACTCGAGTGCATTCCAGGCCAACGTGAACTTGCCAAGCCAGCTCTCTCTGCGCCGCAAGGTGCTGAACAGGATGACGATCGCCAGGATAAATTGAAGGTAGTGGTAGATATCGATCTCCGGTTCCGTGATTTGAAAGCTGCGGTCCCTCTGTTCACTCAAGATTTGTCATATGTTAATAATGCCCTCATCCGGCCGATTGTAGCGTTCATGAAGCAAGTCTATCTTCTGCATATTCAAACCTGGTATCATGGCTAACGCCTCAATAGTGCAAATCGGACGCTGGTACCAATACATTGTCGAGTGGTCATGGATTTACGCGACTTTGATGGATCATGGAACGTAAGTTCAAGGTACCTCTTCACGATCCGTTTCTAAATATCTATTTCTTAGATGTGGGAAAGTAAGCCACCAACAGTGGAGAATATTATGATAAGTGAATGCTAACACTTTTATAGAGCTATGAGGCTCTTGCATATCATGTGTCCCACTCGACGATGAACAGGCAACGTATGCGGACCGTCAGTTTGTGGAGTTTGCAGATGACAGCTAATGCCGTCCTTTCTGCCCTTCGAACCGCTGTCAATCCAGTATCTCATCACCTCAAGGAAGTGTACATAAACGGCGTTGCATTATACAATGCGTCGCATATGGAACCGCACTTTTTATGATCGTTTTACTTCCTAGTTCCAGTCCAATCTGCCTAGGAGCTATCGCTAGGTATGATGCTGCGTTTTAGCACAATCTTCCAGAGTCTTAATATAACGTGTCTAGTAGAAGGGTTGTCGATCCGTCTCCTTTTTGTGACCGCTCCAATGTTGCTGTTTAAACCTGTTGATTTGGGGTGCACGTGGAACGCTCTCAGTATGCAATCAGCATGAAGCTCATTGCTTGGAGGCACTTTGTGCCGTATCGGGGTGAAGGTCGTGCATTTATCGTTAACATCGTTGAGATATCACGCGGATATCATATTACTATCTTCTCTTCGCTCACAACGTAAGACTTGAAAGAACACATGAGTCGTATTACAAAGAGCTAGACAATGAGCAGATTTTTGCCCGAAGTGACTTGTTATATGAAAACTGCTCTGAGGTATATTCTAATAGGGTAGTTACGTATACGTGAGGTCAACGTCGAATGGGCATAAGCTCATGGGTACGGAATGTAAAAAATGTATGGTTGAACAAGGCCTGACGAATATCTATCTCTTGATCGAGACCGTCAAAAGCTTGACAATTCCATCCTGTGGAATATCTTGTGGGAGTTGGCTGTTAACTCAAAGTTGGAAGTAGAACCTGGAACAGCGTACCATGATTGACACCCTGAGCGCCTGGCGAAAGAAAGCCAGTAAGGTCTTGAAGAGATGTCTCATAGGTGATGCCACAATAACTTGTCGTCCCAACGGCAGCCTTGACAAAATTGTCTCTGAGCAGAAGATGAAATAAAACCAACTTTGCTTCGATTTAGGCAACGAGATGTTTACCTGCCAATATTGTAGCCGTCTGGGACGATGTTGTGATGCTGGGTAGCGTCCTAAGAAATATGAAGCATTGCAAAACAGTACGATATGGGGGACGAGTAGGCTACCTCTTCTTGGGACGCTCTATACACGTCGATCAGCGAAACTTTATGAAGATCCAGTGTGCTTGACCATACGCCAAAAATAATGCGCCACTGTTTGCATCGGGGCCATCCTGAGGGTAGACCCTAGATTCACGATTCATTTAACAGGGAAGATCGATAATAGACTTCAAATACCTAAAATGATTGCCTCCTATAAGAGACTCGATACAGGTGCCGAGAAAGGGGAGTTGGTAGTGCTGGCGTAGGACCTCCTGTGACTTCATTGGCTTGCATACCAAAATTCTTGTCTAGAGGATCATACACGTTCGGCAACCCAGCCTTTCCCATCCCCGAGATTAGCTGGTTCTGGCACACCCATATGGATCCCAAGACATTCATTGGACCTACATTGACTGTCAAAGAGAGACGAGTTCCATAGATAACTCTGCTCACATTCCACATGCGCGAGCAAAAGTTGAGGAAGCCGGACAGCGTCAATACTTCAGGACTGCTTCTACCAGATATA
This sequence comes from Termitomyces sp. DKA19, assembly GCA_018851325.1. NCBI lineage: Eukaryota > Fungi > Basidiomycota > Agaricomycetes > Agaricales > Lyophyllaceae > Termitomyces > Termitomyces sp. DKA19. Next base: position 177,249 of record JABCKS010024853.1, on the reverse strand, counting down.
ATAACCTATTAATACACGAGTCGAATCACGAAAACGACATGCTCAAAGTTTCAACGTGGACGTACGTTAAGAGGTTCTCCACCACTACCCGACCTGTTCAGAAACGAACCGCCCCGAGCCCTTGGATCATAATAATCGACAGCAGTTGGGGCCACAGGAACTGCGGGGACGGCTTTGTCGTCCAGCCCCAGAGATCTGAGGAGACGAGAGAGTACTGACTGGAGGAACTTGATCAGGGAAGACATGAGTCTGACAGTGGTATGCCATGGGTCAAGCAAGTGCTTTTAAAAGAAGTGGGTAGGGACATGTCTACGTGCTCTGATACCTAGCAGCTAAGCAGTCGAGTCCTTGCCGGGAGAATTGAACACTCGAAGGGACAGAACAAAGAAAGGAAAGCAACAAAGGATCACAAGATCAGCCTAATAGTGAGACCTACCTCTTTCTCGCTCTCTTCTTCCTTTCAGATAAGATCCACATAAGAGAAACTTCCTAGTCACGACGACGGTTAATACACCATAAGAGCCTTACTCGTTTTCACGACCTGACATTTTTCTTGTTTGTGTATCGATTTTGCGTTTTTTTTATGACTTTTTGACTTGCCTTTTCAGTACGACCCATGGCCGAGCAAGGTCTGGCCAGCTTCTCAAGTGGCGCAATCCCACCAGCTCCTTTTGCCGAATTCAGATTTTCAACCATAGGACAGGACCCCTTGCTTCTGAAAAGAATGCAATCATCGGATTTGCACTATAACGGCTCTCTAGGCCCTTCTTCACCCGCACCAGGCGAACTGCAATATTCGTCTACTCTCGAATTTCAGCCGAAGCCGTCATCGTGCCCCTCTCTTTTACAATCGTTGACGCTCCCCGGCTCTGATGACATTTGTTCGGCATCTCAGTCTGCCGATGCGCGGAAAACGCGTTCCGCCGAAATGCCTTTACTCCCGAACCCCCAGCTTTCCGTCTCCTCTCAACACATTTCCACTGAATCGTCAGCAGTTCCTCCCCCTTTAAGTGCGGTGGCACGGACTACAGCCATATTATCATCTCCGGTACCGTCCTATTCACATAAAGAACAAAACTCCATGTCTGTCGGACCGCCGGAGGTAACTAGGACTTCTGCTACTTGCACCGTATCTGCTACAAAATGTCGAATGCATCTCCCCCCTGCCACAGTACATCACACTCATTCTGCGAATGCTGCTCTCCGTGCTCTTCATGCGCGACTCGTGACGTCGTTATCCGAACTCCAGCCTCCCGACATGTCTGACGTCCTTCTCCGTGTCCAATCTGCCAAATGTGATTCCGTAAAGGCTCTGGCCTCCGCGCATCATTCACTCATTCTCGCGCAGCAATCTCTGGAGACAGCACAGGAAGCGGTTACTGCTGCTCAAGAGTGTGTCAGCACTGCGGAAACGGCAAAGACGCATGCAAGCGATGCTTTAGCCGGTTTTCGACAACTTCAATCGGGTAAAGCGGGTTTCGACGCGGAAGGGAGTGCAGACTGGCAGTGGAAAGTGAACTACAGCCAATTGCAAGACGACCTCCGCATGCTTGAAGCGTGGCTAGTTGGGAAGGAAAATGAGGATGGAAATAGTCGAAGTATTGACCAAAAGGGTGCTTATACAGAAAAAACAGCGGCCGAAACTGTCAATTGTGCAATGAGAGTTTCTGGCCTTGACTCTCGTGTTACTCAGGACAGGAGTTCGGAAGTGTCTCACCAGGTTGGTGCGATACAGAGCACGAGAAGTGGAGAGGCAGCTCAAGTTGCCACCTCACATCCTGACCTCCCGTCCAATCGCGATCTTGGTAACAAGAAATCATCCCAACTGGAGGCGGACACGGCAACAAAGTCCTCGAGTTCCGAGCAGAGTCTCACTTCAACGAGTTTGTCGACAATTACCTCAGGACCTACACCAATGGAGGTTGAAACCGATCTTGTTGAACATCTTCCCCCGAGAGCTGATGGGGGGATTCTTCAAGAGACACGGCAGCCATACCAATCCAACAAAGCGCCTCCTATGAGTACCCAACACCGAGTAGAAGCATTTGCGCATTATTCTGAGGACGAAATCCGCTTACAGCACGGGGAGCAACCTTCACGCGAGTCGCATAAAAAGCTTGAAGTCCCAGTGACGCAACAAAAGCGCACGACTCCCGAAGGACTTCCTGAAAGTGCAGTCAATGCCTTGGGGTTAAAATCTCAACAAAAATCAATAACCAGCAGAAATAATAACAATGAACCGCGACAGCCGCAATCTCAACTCTCCGCCCCTGAGGATGCTAAGCGTGCATCGCAAGTGTCTGAAGATACAGAGGTGGAACTAGCTGAAAAGATCGAACAAAAACGACAGACACGTTGCCTGCTTGAGGAACGAATGCAGCGAGAACTTGCTGAGCTGAAGAAGAAAGAACAGGAGCTGACTGCGGCAGAGGAACAGGAATTGATTGCTGAGCAGGAAAAACGACGACAAGAAGTTATGTTACAGAAACAACGCGCCACTGCCGAAACAGCTGCCAGAATCAACGCAGAGAGGGCGCGAGAAAGAGAGAGAGCCATAGGTGGTTCATTGCAATCTCTCGTCTCATCATCCCAACCATCACTTTCCGACCGTCTAGCGGACTCTGACAATCTTGTCACTATGACCACGACCTCTAAGCCAGCCAAAAAATTGGATTCGCTTTCCGATGGTGTTCAACTAGGACCCACTACAGTTGGGAAGCCGCAACCCAAAGCAGCTTCAAATCCTCTTCCGCCATCGTCTGTCAAAGCAACCTCCACTGCCATCGGCCTACGCTCATTGAAAGTCAAAACATCCGTTAACACAGGTCCTGAAATCGTCAAGATGGTTCATAATACTTCAAGAAAGACATCTCCCGTCACAGAAATATCTTTACAAAATCTTCCTATGGGTACTCTTCGAACATCAACACCGACCAATGACATGAACGGAGTCGAGGATTGGCGTGTGTATCGTCATAGTAATGATCCTGGCAATTTGTGTGTCATGCCTCATTCACGAGTCCCACCTACATCATTAGAAGCACAAGCGGCCAACTTACGATTAATGAAGGACGGGAGTGGTGTTCGCCGGGATGGTTTCACTTGGCCTAATCTTGAGTTCGAACATACGTTTCAGTCATCTCCGCATCAAACTTCTATAGTATCAGTGAAGAAGGAATCACCGATCCCAACACCACTTGTTGGGCCACAGACACGGCCTCCAATTGAACCAGCGCCTTCTAAGAGTGCTGACTATTCTCTGAATGGTTCTTTGCCTGCGAAACCTTGTCCATCCGCCTCCTCAAATTCAATTAGAAGGTATCCCACTACAGATAAAGACTTATTGATGGATCAACGTGGCGTAACGGAGACAACTAAAGCAGCTTCTACTTCCTCGACTCTTGTTCCGTCATCTGTAATTAACATCTCTTCCACGGCGCCCCCCTCCGATACATGGCGCCCGTCTTCGAATGCTACGCCTCCCATTCCTCATCGTGACAATTTGTCATCTCCTCGGATCAGTTTGAAACCAATAAACCCACTAAACACTCCTTTGGCCACTCCGCTAGTTACACTAGACATGACTGCCATCGCCCCAATCTTGCCCGATGATACCACCCACATTGCTCCTGTGATACATGCTAATGGTGGTTGGGATCGACCTGCGGATGAAGAGGTCTATCCTAATGAATGTAAAACGAGAGAGCTCACACCTCCTTCACGCCCGAGGCAGCTTCGTAGAGGCGGTGACCACTATTCTCCACCTCCCAGAGCCCCAACGCCTGATCCTTACGCAGGCCGAGGTCCCGCGCCGAGGTCCATTTCCCCAGCGGCTCGCAGCCCACCTTCCCCAGTTCAACGTTCGCCTGTACTCGGCAAGAGACGACAACGCGAGGACGATCGGAAAGATGAATATCCTCTGCGCCGCCAGTGGCTAAGGGACGGAACACGCAGAACAAGATCGCCTACCCCTCACCTTCATTACACCCAACGACGGTCTACCACACCAGACCGCCCTGCTCTCCAGGCGCGGATGCAAGTCGTTGATCACCCTGAGACCTTGCGTGCACAGTTGCCCTCAAGTCGTGAGTTTGCATGGCGATCTCCCTCTCCAAATCGCCCGGCACTTCAAGCACGGATAGGGGTTCGCGACTCAACTCACCGTGCTATCAACGATGGCCAAAGCTACCGACCTAACTATCCTTCAGACACACATGAACGACCTCGAAAACGCGATAATTATCAGTCAAGACCTACTGATCAGTCTGCACCTGGGAATCGCTTCGGCCCAGAACCTGAACCCCGTGGTCCCTCTTATAATCGTGTCAGAGGGAGTATGAATAGTATCCGCGCTTCTCCAAGAGGGCGGGGTAATCGTGGAGGAAACCGACATTTGAATCTGGAACAACGCATCTCGTCGTCTGCCAAGCCTTTGACACTCATCAATCGCCTCGAAAGTCCCACGAAAACCTAGACTTATAGTAGAGGTAAGTCCTGTCGTTTCTCTAGACTCTGTCCTGTGCTCATACTTATGGAAACGATTGTTCAAGTTATGAAGACGTATACAATTGCTGACGAATTTCAGGTGTAATTCATACCTTATCAGTTCTCAGTTTGACTATAATTTTTTTAATTCACAAAAAGCATTTTAATGTACATAGCTTGGTCCCGCTATATGAAAAGCTTAATTGCCGCCGCAAATGGAGAGTTCTCTCATCTCCTGTAGAACTCCTTCAACCTAGAAGCAAAACGTGACCGGCCAAAAACCAAGTGCACAACGTAACGTACCTGAGCATCGAGCTGCCCTGCGGCATAATCGTCACGAACGTTGTCGGCGAAATATCTGATCTTCCAATTGGAATGGTCAACACTCGTAAGAGAGGTACCGTCCGCACCGTTGAACTCCGCTAAGCTTCTCGTAACCTTCCTCAGCAAACTTGGTTTGCATACGAATCATCGCTTCGAAACTAGGATCGAAATAGGGTACTCGTAGATCAAGGAGTTGAGGCAGCTCTGCGATAAGTTGGTCATTGAGAATATCAAAAACTTCTTTGCTTTCGTCATGTTCTTGCTGAGCCTATATCGACGTTAACTATATACTTAGTCAGTGATAAGGAAATACATGCTCTAGGAAGTTTGGTTGGGTCCTCGGAAGGTTTATCTATCAATTTGCGTAGCTTGCTACGAGCCGAGTCGTAATCCAGCATCTGCGAAAGAAGGATGGATCAACAAAGCTAGATCAGTGATTTTGCCTGCCGCTGACCTTCTTATTTCGCTTTGAGATGTGCTCATTCACAACAGGGAAGTAGGCGCACATTTTCCCTAGGGGCTCGGAGATAGCTGTCCGATATGGGACATCCTAATAAGCAAAATGAGACTGTTACTACGATGTATCAAACAAAGTCAACATACGAGTTCTCTGCCGAATCCCGTATCAAGGTCATCCACTGAACGTTTGTACGCATGACCAGCCATTGCGCCCTCAGACGTGCGATCGGCAGCACCATAAAACACCTCCAAAGTTTCCGCAATACGACTTTGAGCTGCAGTCATTGCTAACGAATCGTTGTATCAAACATGTCGCATAAGCACGCCAGATGAGACACACCTCGCATTGCATCCCAATATGCTTTGCTATCCTTCTGTAAAGCCTGACATTCCTTCTCAAACCTGCGGAACCATGAAGGTTACCATTGAACAGAAGATCGCGGAATACTGACGTCCTGTACTTGGCCTCCTCCTCAGTGAATTCACGATCGACCGTCCTCTCGATCTGACCTGTCTTCTGAAGAAGCTGTCACGAGAGTGAGTTGACCTCTGGTCGAACACAAGGTTCATGTAAGCTTACGGTAGTACCCGCCCTATTAACGGTCTTTTTAAATCTGTGTCTGGAGTCAGCAAACGGAAAGATAGCCTGTTGCTACCACTCACCCAGACCAGCTCATGGGTCGCGGCGAAGATTGCTTAGTCAGCAGAGATCATTGACAAAGGATTAATCTGTCAGTGTCTGTGTCTGGGTGCATGATGGGTTGACAGCCATCTTTTATGATATCTTTTGACTCGATTTTAATCGCAAGACAAAAAGCGCATTTTCCCCATCATAAATTGAGAATTATCGGCTTGCCGCAAAGATGACAAGTGCGAGTGCAGATCAATGCGGCGCAATCATTATCAGATTAGATCACAAGTTTCGATCTGAGGTCATTTGGTCTCGATAACGGCCTGAAATCGAACATCTAGTTTGTATGCTTCAAACCTGCGTTCATCTTCGTATACCAAAACTGAGAAAAATATCTCTTAGCTTCAATCAAATGTCCTCATCTCGTCGTAGCACTCGTCTAGCTCTGGCCGCAGCCTCTTCAGCCTCTTCCTCCGTCCTTGACTGTGGCGCTGCCGCCCCTTCTCTCAAGTATGACAAGTCAATTGCTGAGACGCGCAGCCTCTCATCTATTGCGTCGGCATACTCCCCTATTGACGAGAATCCAGACAATAGGAGGGCGGAAGATGGGGATGAGTTCAAGACTTCTCATCGGAAGAAGCGGCGTTCAAATGCACAGGTATCTTCCGAGGAGGGTGAAGACGGAAAAATGGCCAAAAATTCTAGTAAGAAGAAAGCCTCCAGGACAAACAATGCTATGGAAGAGATAGGAGAGGTCGACAACAACACTCCTAAATCTCCGAGAAAGAGACAGCCCAGACCGGAGCCAGTATACGTCATCCCAGATGTAGAACGAAAGACGACGACCTTCAGTGGACGCCTAGGTAATGTCACACAAAAATCAATATACAGTGTCTTGTTCTACAAATCGGTACACAGGCTATGCATGTTTGAATACTGTTTTGCGCAACAAACGTCCCGCGAGCGAATCCGTCTTTTGTTCGAGAACTTGCAGGCGCGTGACTTTTCCATCTTCAGTCACCCAATCTCACATTGGTTCAGGCTAGACAGCCTCAAGAAGAACGGGATAGAGTGGGTCAAAGAATTGGGAAAAAGAAACGTGGAGGATCTTCTAACAATGATACAGTGGAACGAAGACAATGTATGTGGCTCCAGCAGTCGCCCAAGTTCATCTGATCACCTACTCACCTCAAAAGCACATACACTTTCTCAGAATATCCTCTGAGATGTTTCCATTTGCATCTCACGGAATATATGGGTACTCACTTGATTACTGTCATGACCTTCTTGCAGAAGTCGGCCGTCTGGCCAATCAGTATGGTCACAGATTGACTACTCATCCCGGACAATTTACGCAGCTGGGAAGTCCAAAACCTGACGTCGTCAAGTCCTCTATCAGAGAGCTCGAATACCATTGTGAGATGCTGGACCGGATGGGTATCGGTGTCGATGGTGTGATGATCATCCATGTGAGTCGTCTTGATTTCGTGATATTTTGGGAGATGGTTTGGACTTTGACTTCGCTCAAGGGCGGCGGCATTTACGATGACAAAGCTGCTACGATCGAGAGAATCAAGAAGTCTATCACAGAACTCTTACCTCAAAACGTCCGAAGTCGGCTCGTCCTGGAAAATGATGAGGTAGGAATCAACATCGTTGCGCCACTTCAATGTAGCTCACACCTTTTGTAGTTGTGCTATAATGCCGAAGATCTTCTTAGAATTTGCGAAGAATTGGATGTACCCCTCGTGTTTGGTAGAACAACGTGATCCAATAATTCCACCATACTAAGCGCACCTCCCAGATTATCATCACGACGTCCTCAATCCTTCTTCCATCCCACCCAGCGCTATCATACAGCGTGCAAATGCAATCTTTGCTCGACGCGGTATTAGGCCCAAGCAACATCTCAGTGAACCGAGGCCGGGAGCTGAGACGCTGATGGAGAAAAGAGCGCACGCTGATCGCTGCCAGTTCCTTCCTGCGGATCTGCCAGATGATATGGGTTAGTCATTGCAACAGCAATCTGCTCTTTTCTTTTCTTAGTAAATCATCACTCTCTCACAGATCTGATGATAGAGGTCAACAACTCCAACGTATTTTTATGCTGTTTGATTTGATTCGCTGACGCGAGCATAGGCCAAAGACAAAGAACAGGCCGTACTTCATCTGTATCGAATTTACGGCCTTCATCCTGTCAATTACTGTGAGTTCAACAAAGGTATCATGGGGTCTATTTTGACGATTAATGCAGCATCTCTTCGTCCTCCTGCTGAAAATCAAACAAAGGAAACTAAGGGAAGAAAATCTACAAAGAGGCTGCGGGCGAAGGCGGAAAAGGAGCGGACAGAAGCTGATGGGGACACGTTGGACGGTGAAATGATGGACCCTCAAGATACGACACGCGAAAGTGAGTTAAAGGCGACTACGACAAGCTCAAGAAGATCGACGAGGATTCAGATGAAAGTCAAGACTAAGGACGGAGTTGAGGTGGATAGCGATCTCACACCAACTAGTGCTCCAGAGTCCGTTTATGAACTTGAAACAAAAGAGACAGAAGGAAGCTTCAAAAAGAGAAAACTATCCCAGGTCGAGAAAGAGAGTGGTTTGTTGTTAGGATTGACCGATGTGTCTCGGGTCGATCTAGAAGCAGGAATTTAATTGCGAGTGATTACCCGAGGTTGATAGTATAATCTAGAATCGAGCATTATATGTACATGGCAAATTAATCATTTATGTTCAACGAGAAGAAAACGATACATAAGAAGCCTCGTTCCGCCGTACCACTGTACAAATAAGTATATTCCGCGAAAGCAGATTATGAAAGCAAATAAACAACATAGCACACAAATGGGAACAGTGAGTCTATCCATTAGTACCGAAACTTGTGAGGGCAATTGCTCCTGACCATATCATTTCTAAAACAGCTCGACCAATGGGGGTCAGCTTTACCTCAGGTTCAGGAGGTACATCTTCCTCAGACGTAGAGACTGGTAAAGGAACTTCAGATTGCTCACACAACCCCATCTTGACCAGCCCATCTGGGTAAAATTCGATTCCTGCGTCGCGAGAATGACATACTCCGAGGACGTATTCATAATAATTTTCGTCAACGTCGACCAACGGAGGCATATGGGCGAATGCCATCTCCAACGGGCCTGTGACAGTCAAGCCCTCATCAGGAACACGTACTCCAGTGCCTTGCAACTTCTGATAGGAGACAAGGCGGGCGGTAATGTGGAAGGATGTGAGGAAGACAGACGCCCGGTCCTCTCGCCTGGTGATTGAATCGTAAGAAGCGGTTGGGGACGATCGCAATCGTTTCTTGTTGTGTTTATCAATCCTCTTGTTTTCCTCTTCCGGAGGCGGCTTGTAGTAGACAAGAAGATACTGCCGTTGGCAATTATGTGTGACGGGCCGCTCGAATGAGGCCGAGAGAGTCTCAGATCGTGCATCGGTGTCTCCCGGCCATAAGGGGAGGAGCATATAAAGGGCATCTTCCGGGATCTGTTTGAAGGGATCATTGTTGTTATGGCCTCCCGCAATCTTCTTCTGTCTTTGAGAGGTTGGGACAGCATGTCGCGATGCGTTGTAGTTCGACGGCAGCAGTCCGACATCCTTGAAAGAATCATTCAGAGTATCGATGACAACTTGATGGCTTTCCTGCTTGTTTCTAGGCTGCAATGCGAGCCAAGGAGCGACGAATGGAGCGTGTAACTGAGCGGGAGATGCCGTAACGGAATGATTAGCACGGCCTACTAATCGATTCCAAAGCCCTCCCCTCTCCGAGTCACCGTTGAATCTGTCTTGTCGCAGTTGCTCAATAAGTGCAGCATCCATGGTTCCAAAAGCTTCGCTATGTGGAGTACGTGTAGGGGGTGCATTTTCATCATCATCTTCGTCTTCGTCATCTTCTTCCAAAGGATCACGAACACGACGTCTGCGGCGCGACTGACGTGAAGAATTTCTGGAAATCGAGTATTCGGGTGTCCCGATCTCGCGATTGCTCAGAGTGCTCGACGACGAAACAGAACTAGGAGGATAGGTATGCATCGAAGGTGCAGATGTAGGAGGCGGCAATGACTGCACGAGAGAACTAGAAGCACTCGGAATATGATTGTCATCCTTTCCTTGCTTCATTATTCCCCCCTTGCATTTCGTCTCTTCGGTATGGATATTGGCCTTTATCCGTTCCTTCTCTTTCTTCTCCCTCGACGATTGCTTTTGTTTCTCCCGTTCCTTCTGCCATCGATGCCTTTCCTTGTCTCTCGCGTCATGAGGGTGCGAGATAGTTGGATCATCTAACAATCCATGAGACTCTAGTTTACGAGTCGTGGTAGTACTCGTGTAAGCCTCTTGAACACGCCGTGGAGCCAAAAGGACCATGCTGGAGCCCCGCTTAGAAGCAGCAAAAAGTCCGCCAGTAGATATGTGAGGAGTTGAATCTGTTGCACGTGAAAGTGTGCGATGATTCTCACCGCGCTTCCGTGGCGATCGATAGTGACGAGTGATGGAAAATGCAATTGCCTTTGAATGTTTGTGTATAGTGACAGGGGGTCCATCAGGCGGCACACCATTAGGATATCCGACTGGAAGGATAGAAAGTCGCTGTGGAGGACCTTTGTTTTCATTGGTGGCTACGAAGAGTAGTTGAGTAGATTTCATAAATGATATTAATCAAGAGATGCACCTCTCTGAACGCGTCTCTCAACTTTGTATCTTCCCAGCCTGTCATTGCTCCAGAATTCATGGGTATTGAGTCGCATACCTTTCCAACTTGTAGATGCAGATCTCTTCTCCTTGTCAGCGGGATGATCATCATGGCCTGTACCGCTTCTCTCTGTCATGATGCTTCCCCCCGGAAACGAAATACTACCATCAGCAGATTTACCCACGACTGAGGTAGGAGATTGGAAGGCATCTCCTTTTTCTTTCTTAAAGCTCCAATCTCTTCGTTGGGCTTGGTAACTGGGACCGTCCCAGTCACGGATAGCTTTACCAAAGGTATCACCACCATAACTCGAGACCGTTGCGGCACTGGGTCTTCTTGCTTCTCTCGTCCAAGACAGGAGCCATTTTGCACCACTTTCGCCAGTAGTTGACAGTCGACGATCATTGGAACCTGAGGCAAGACTGGGACTGCCAACGATATCACCCATTGCACCAGGGTCCAGCCCTGTGATACCCCTCTGCATTTGGGCCCAATCAAGGTCGAAATCGTCCATGGCGGATGCCACTCCGAGAGAACTGAACTCCGAAGCATGGCGCGCAAGATTTTTGGAACCAGGAGACGCAGAAGTCATGAGGTCCCTTTCGACGTTCCTCGACGTTTCTCTACTTTTGTTTCTCTCCTCCAACAACCTCCAATCACCATCGGTACCTGGGACAGATACAGGCGAGGGCTGCAGCTGGTGTCCCATCGTCGACTGACCGGAAGGTGGAGGTCGACTAGTGTTCAGCTTTGCAAAATCATCATCCAAACTTCGAGTTGGCCTGCGGATGGTTGCCAAGCTGTCCTCTCTGTTCCTTCCAGTGACAAATATCGAGGAGTCGTTAACTTGTGGTGGCCCAGGAATCGCTATCGGGATACTTCCTCTTCTACCTGTGTAGCTGAAACTGCTCCTAGTGCTACCAGAACCATTACTAACACCCACATAGAAGTCACGATCCCAATCATGTGTTGTAACGCTGCCCTCGTATTGTGTGGAGCCAATTTCAATGTTCACACCTTCATCGCAGTAGTCGTAATCGTACTCGGAATCACCGAACTCTTCATCTGAGCTAAACTCAACTCTCGTGTTTATAGTTCCCGTTTCCCCCGAATCCGGATCGCGTGAGGTTGTATGGGTAAATTGAAAGCGATGATGATGATCATCTAAATCGACGATCGATTGTTCGGCAGATGTTTGATTGGTAGAACTCGAATTTTGACTTGCACGAGATCTAGAACGCGAGTAATTGTCCCCAGTGCTAGAGAGGGACGTGACGGACACAGAAGCTGACGAAGATCCTGCAGGGTAATCGGCATCCAATTCTGCTGCGGGGCGGCCATAATCACCTCCGTTCTGGGTCCCGTTTCCATTCAATGAATGAGTATTATGAGATGCCTGCTGTGTTATATGAACGAGGTGTCGATTATTTTGCTCGTATGTCACAACGGATGGTCGGGGGGTAATGTCAGATGGTCCAAAGCGTAGATCTTCACCAATGTTGTCTCCATCTCCATGAACCGATGACAGGGGATGAACTGGCCGAGATGTGAGTTGCTGAGCTTGAGCGGAACCAAAAGAAAATGTATGCAAGGAGTTGTAAGTGTACAGGTCACCAGAAATGACATCTGGTATTTGCAAGGTTTGCTGAGCAGTAGGAGGTTGCATTATGACTTGTGACAATTGATGATCTTGTTTTGCCTGCTTTGCTTCTGGTGGCCTTCATAAAGCAAGCTAATTAGGCATCTAAGTAGGTATCTACAATCCAAATGACATACGTTTTACCCTTAGAGCCAGGGGAATCGCAAAGCCCATTATGCTGCCAAGCGATTTCGTAAGAAATGGAAGCGATTTACAACGTTGAATGACTGACTGCCATAGATATGTCTTCAGCTGCAGACGAGGATTGGGAAGCATGAAGATCGACGGTGTTCAAGAGAGAGAAAGGGTGTCTTGGGCTCAAGTTTGGAGGTATTGGCGGGCGGGGAGCAGGCCGAGGGTGTTGTTGGTCGGGCTGGGATTTGGCTGTGGTATATGATTCCTGATGAGAAGAACGACCCTTGGACCAAGGCATCTGCAAAAGCCCGAAGACTTGGTATACACGACTGATAATGGGTACGAACTTGTCGATGTAGAGAGCAACCGACGAGAGTCGTAGTGTTCCGTAGTCAATCGGGCTCCATCCAAGAACAAGGGACTTTCCTCTTCACGTGGATTTTCGGCCATCAATTTCCACGTGCCAGGACATAATCGAGACACATGTCAAATCGGCAGCTTCCCGTCATGGGAGCCAACAGTAATGATATAGAAGTGTAGTACGAAGCGTTGTGGGTGATGTAAGTATGAGTAATGCAAAACAGATATGCAGGACCATCACAATAAGGTGTGAGGATCGGGAATGTCGGTGTTGTGGTTCTAATTAATTGCTCCCGCGTTTTAGCCTAAGCATCTGAGCTATGGATATGCGATGCGACGATTGAGCATCTTGGTTTTCATGCATTGCCTCTGCATATCTGAACAGCTTTGAGAATCTCACAAGATTGTATCAGCTCGAGGTACCGCTTACAAGAGTTTGTACCGTACAAGTTCTTCTTCCATTTCCTCGTTCCGTAGTCGAGACTTGACAAGTTCATTCTGTAGACATTGAAAAGCGTTGGGACCTGTCAAAATATTTATCGACGGCAGAGGAGTACGTACTAAGAGATCGACATGCTCTGCATTGAGCTGCGCGAGACTGTTTTCAAGTGTTTTGCTGACAATAAATATAAGAACAACTGGATGGTGAGTTATGAAGTATACAAAAGACATACACTTGAGAAGATAGCGCGCGATTTGTTGTTCGGAGCTCGTCCATCTCAGTCAAATGTTTATTTGTCTCCCGCTGAATAGAGGGTTATGGCATGAATTATGATCAAATGTAAACATACCAGTCGATCTTCGTACTCATGTCGATACGAGTCGAGCATAAAGGGAGTAATATGTAAAGCAACTGCATCTTGAACGAATGCGTCTACATCGTAAGTCACCTTCTCTTCGCTTTGGTCTTCTGACGGCAACTGTGTCGCAGATTACATGGATGATACTTAATATAACAAATGTCACGTAATCGACTCACCTTATACTTGTCAAACAAATGGGTATTGAGAAAGGCCAAGATCTCGTCAAACTTAAGAGCTAACAGTTCTTCCTCGTTTTTTTTGAGGAGCATTATGCTAAAACCAAAAATAGCTTCGATGCCACTCGCAAGGCAATTGTCGTATATTCTGAAGACGACGGGAAGGGGAAAGCTTGGCGGAGGCAATCAGTCGTGATATTTGTCCAATGAAGAGAAGTAAAAAACATACCGATAGCTGAATATGGTAAGAAACCATTGAGAACAAAACATACTCGACTTGACCCCTTGGCGTAAGAAATGTATGTGGAGGACAGGTAGAAGCTCTTCAATTAAACGATCAAACTGGGAAATTCCCTCATGAATGTCTGGGAATCGTAAGTCGTATCATGGTCCATACCTGAAACTGAGAACGATTAGTCAAGTGAATATTCACTATCAGAGACTATTGTACTCACAAGCCGTAGCTGCAGCTTCGGCATCTCTGGTAGGAAGTGGCCACGCAGGTCGTACACGTACATTAATCGAACGAGTAGAGAAAAGGCTTCCTCGTCTGGCATCTATTGCTGAGGTCAGTATACAGACTGTTTGAGTCTAACGAGAGGTGCTTCACGTTTAATAATAGTATGGCAACAACAAATGGAAGGCCTTGACAATATCCCACTTGTGAATCGTAGCTGTCAAAGCTATTAGTGTGTTTATTGTTAACAAAATCCCGATCATTTACAGAGAATAAGCTTTAAGAACATTGAATAAGTTCTCTTGGCCAATGCCTTGCCCATCATTGAAGAAATCATGATGTGGAAACGTCCTAACGAACTCAGAGATGAGCATAGGAACTTGTTGTGGTAGGATGGACGTGTACCTTCCTAGATCTCGAATGATAGCTTTTTCGTGTGTGCTCACCTCCTTCAGCAGCTTTAAATAAACATCCTCGAGCTCCGGGTCCTTTGAGGCAGCCCTTAAGCTCGAATAAGATTGGTGATTCTAAGGTGTCGAACCACCGAATCCTTACATATGCTGCCACATCATTCCCCGTAGAGTGTCTGGAATTCCTCTGGCAATCGCCGATGCCAACTCCTCTGGCCGTTCAGCCGCGAATCCCTGATAATCTAATCCACCGACCGGTAGATCAGATATGTAAGAAGAAGCAGGTATATTCTCTAATTACCAGAGATCACTGCGCCCCAAAAATCTGAGGAAATGCCCTAACTCAGGATACTTTGACTGGAATTGATATCGCATGACGCACCCCAATCGATCATCATATTAGTAGCAACCGGTTCAGTGGAGGCCATTTCCTCTTCTTTATGGAGACGAGCAAACTCTTCACGTAGTTTGTGCTGGCCATCTACACTCCCTCGCTGAGATAAACGATGCTCATCTTGAAGACGGGATATTATGAAGGGAAGGTTGTTGTCTGAACGGATCGTAGTGGTAGAGGCTGATTTCTTGTGCCCAGTCTTCGCTAGTTGTGAGTTAAAAACAGTCTCCTGTGATGCAGGTGACACAAGGGGCGGTCGGGCGGTGTCCGGAGACTCGGAAATATGAGAATATATTTCTTGGTCGGGGCTGGGGTCTCTTGTCAAAGACACTGCAGCGAATACCGCTTCATCGTCAAGAGCAATATCGTTGAATTCGCTATCAGTGGCAGAGGCGATCGTCTCAACTTCATGGTCCTTAACTTCGTGGTCCTTAACTACGAAGTCTGTTGAGTCAGGTGAATGCAGAAGGTCGTTCTTGGGCAGGATTATATTCGCCGGAGCCATTGTTCAAAAGAGAGCGAATGAGGTCATGGATTGAAGCTTGAAGACTCGACGTTACTGGTTGCTGAACGGAAAAAGCACTCCATCAGTTATTGCTCATTAACACGTGGGAACACTGTGAGGAGATATTGTACATATCTAAGTACTTATTAAATAATCATAAGTTAGAATAGCACAAGTGTTCGACAGTGTTCAAGTGTTCAATCTGTTCTTTGTGATATACTAATGTTATAATCAGAGTCTTCAGTGTCCGATAAATTCCTTCGGTCCACATGAGTGATAGAATTGAAATTGTCGGAGTGGTGAAAAAGGTTTTCAAGTTCAAGTAAACATTTCCCTTCTTTCCACCTCTCGGAGGTCTCATGAGCACGCACAATTTTCCATCCGAGATAAGACGAGCAGGATGAACAAGATATCTCCTGCATCGTGTGCGCGCCCGTGACCATCAACTGGACAGCTGGGCGAGATAGTTTGACGTTGTAACTATGTAACGGCGGGTTGAGTATTATACCAGTAGAATTTCCTTACTGACACACATTTCCATAAAAAGAGAGGCTCTGCCGGAAAAGCCTCTGAACCTACGAGAATTGGGCGGATACTGTAGCAAGAGGATAAATAGTTGGACCATCCATTATACAATGACAAGGAACCCACGGCAGACAGAGGTAGTTGGACATGACTAGACGTGATACACGTCTTGCATTTCTTACAAACGAAAAGGCGCGGGACCACGGGCAAAGGACGCAATGTGGGGCGCGTAAGGCGAAGAGATGATCTCACGGCTGAAGAGAAGGGCACAGGTGGCAGACGACGCGGGATGGTGGGATTATAAGGGCTGGACATGGTAGGCATGTTTTGCGCGGGGAGAACTTGGGTGGCGACGTGATTTTATATCTGTAGCTTACCATGACAGATATCAAACACAGGATCATAGATCCCAGGCTGAGTTTAGTCTGTACAACACTGGTTCTCTTCGATGTCGGCGCATCATAGCCGAACAACCGAGTCACTTTCTGACCGTATGCTCGGTGTAGTGATCATTTCTCGACACACCAGGAGATTCGACATCGTAGATAGTCTATGGATCAGTCGACATCATTAAGGATCAACGGGGCGCGGCATTCGATACACGTTCGAGCTACATGCTCAGTACTCAGTCTTTGTTTGGCTGTGCTGCTTTCCAATGATCCTTATCTGCACAGGCCGCAATGTCCTCCTCCCGGATAATACTTCTCCTGTCCCTGCAACTTTCTCCATAGACCTCTCTACGGGGAAAATCACACGCATAGTTCTTGGCTATCAATCCTCTGATATTCGCTCTGATAACTGCACTGTTCAATGGATCGATGCCGGCGACAAATTCGTCCTCCCTGGTCTTGTCGAGTGTGTTTCTGCTGAGATGAGTCATCTTGAAGAACACTCATGATCTTCGTATCCGATTAGTGCCCATGTCCATCTTAATGAGCCTGGTCGCACTGATTGGGAAGGTTTCCGCACTGGCACCAGAGCTGCCACGTCTGGGGGAGTTACTACTGTCGTTGACATGCCACTCAATTCAATCCCCCCTACAACTACTGTAGACCACTTGGAGCTCAAGCGAAAAGCGGCGGGGGATCAGTGTTACTCTGACGTTGCTTTTTGGGGCGGTGTCATTCCGGGAAATCAGGTCAGTCGATCGACTGGTAACAGGTCGAACGAAGGTCGAGGACTCAAAATTTACAGGGACATCTTGAGCCTCTCTTGGCAGCAGGCATCAAAGGCTTCAAGTGTTTTCTGATAGAAAGCGGTGTTGATGTATGTGGCTAATGGGCTATGTTTTTTTTTTCAGAATTACAATTGAGTCATAGGAATTCCCTTGTGTGTCAGCCCATGAACTCGAGCTTTCCATGAGCAAACTACAGGTATGTATTTGAATGCTCAGGTTCACAACATCCGAGTTGATCATGGGATCGCCAGAATACTTCCGCCGTCCTTCTGTTCCATGCCGAACTAGGTTCAGCTGAAGCTTCTGAGAATTCTGATGTCAGATTATATTCGACCTTCCTTGATTCAAGACCCCAGAAGTTGGAGACGGATGCTATATCACTCATCACATCTCTCCAGGAAAAGTATCCTGCTCTGCGATGCCATATCGTTCATCTATCTGCTTCGTCAGCCCTTCCTCTCATCCGATCCGCTAGGGTAGCTGGGCTCAATTTGACTGTGGAAACTTGCTTTCATTATCTCTGTCTCTCTGCTACCGAGATACCTGATGGACATCCTGAATGTAAATGCTGTCCTCCCGTTCGGGAAGTTGCAAACCAGGATTCGTTGTGGGATGGCCTAAAGGAGGGATTGATTGACTTTGTAGTTTCGGACCATAGTCCATGTGTCGTAGAACTAAAGAGACTTGATGAGGGGGATATCATGGGTGCCTGGGGCGGGATCAGCACATTGGGTTTAGGCTTGAGTCTTCTATGGACCGAAGGACAGCGCAGGGGTATCTCAATTGCTCAGATCGTCGAATGGATGAGTTTGAAACCTGCTGAACATGCTGGTCTTGGTCATCTGAAGGGTCAGTTAAAGGTTGGCCTTGATGGAGATTTTGTTATCTGGGACCCTGACAGAGAGTTCACGGTGCTATCATTGATGACTCCGGTTTCATAACACTAATCTATTACTCTCCATAGGTTACAAGTGAATCTTTGAACTTCAAGAACAAAATATCCCCGTATGTTGGAATGACGCTCCGAGGTGAAGTTGAGCAGACTTACTTGCGAGGAACGTTGGTGTATGACATTGCCACACACAAATGTCGGACAGAGCGAACCCCGGTCGGACAGTTGTTGTGAAATTGGGTTATTCACACCCATCTAGTTGAGTGTCACGGACCATACCTTCAGGCTGTACAATACTACCTAGTGGTAACTGTAAGGACGAGAAGAGGGAGCGATTCTTGGTATTGTAGAATGGGTGGCTTAGGAAGCATTGCTCGATTGCACATTCTTGATAGCCTGCATGTAGTGTCGCACCCTGAAACACTTTTTGTGTGCCATGCCAGCTGATAGCATCTTGATTGATACTATCCATCATGATTGCTAGTATCCACGGGGAGCTAAAGTTCATTCGCTCAATCAATTTGATGGAGAATGCATGGAGAAGGCTCGGGGGAGACGGTGTATGAGAACTGCGGTCGGAAGTCGCCGTTCGAGATTCATGCTGTTGTGGGATATGTACAAACTAATTCAAGAAATGTGAAACGTTTCTGACCTCATGTGAGTCTCGCTGCACCATTTTCTGTCCAGGCCTTTCCTCAGTATAATCGGGCATGTTGTTTAGCTTGCCTTCCACCAATATTTTGTCTCAAATGACCCTCGCGGTCAAGTTTCGACTCGCCTTTGTATTTCTTTCTGGACTCTTGTTCGGCTGCGTCCAAATCCTCGCATACGTTCCCGCGCAGCCCACTAATTCTTCTCAAGAGGCAATTGATGGCGGTTTGAATGTTACCGACATTTCGAAACTGTATCTGAGGTGGTATCCTAATGGGTTAGTCCTGGCATTCTTCTGTGGCGAGTAGTTCACCAAACCGATCTCCATTCAGCTACTATTCTCAGAACATTTCATACCAACTCGCTGGTAATGGCAGTCAAGGGACTAGCATGGTATGCAGATCTAGTTTCACTTGTGATTTACGCTCTGATTCTTCGGCGTAGGGAGCTTTGGTACACTTTTCCGAGGCAAAAGTGGGTAATACAACGCCACCGAGTTAGCTTTCTGTCCATTTCGTGTCGCACTGTTTCTCAAGCACTCATAGCCATGACTCCATGGATTGCGATGGTTTCATGTGATACAAATGCAACAAATGCGTCTCAGGAGGAGGATGTATTCACTCTTGCTCGGGACAAGGGTGCGGTTGCGGCTGTCAGTCTAATCCTCTATTTTACTGGCATAGTTGTATCTGAGCCACACTGACAGCTTCTTTACTCGGAATATTCCTTTGCCTGCGTCATCAACTCTGAGTACGCAGACCCAGAAACATTTGACCAAGTTTTCGACATATTCTCCACTCAGAGTTTGACCAGTGCATCTCTTATACAGTATCAATTTGGACAATTTGGCCCAACGAACGAAAGCCTTTATGGTGTCTATGATTCTCAGCGCTTGAATGATTCGGCTTCTGTGATAAACACTACCTTACGAGCCGGTACGCCCCCGGCACCAGGTTATTTGTTCGCCATTCTCCAGGCGTACAATTCGACTGTCCAGCTCAATGACCCTTCCGTGACCAATGGCTCTGTAGATTCGTCACCTTCTGGTAAAAAACAGAATACTAACTTAGCCATGTAGGTGTCTCACTTGACTTCTTATCTTATGGTGGTCCGCATCCTCATCACCTTTATCAGGATCATTCTATATGCTATTACAGGTTGCGTCTCGGCATTGTTCTGTATCGTGATTATCACTGGTGTATGTACCTTTTATCTCATGTGTGAGCGACATGATAACTGACTCTGCAGAGCAGGCGGTAAGAGCTATTCGTCATCCGGAACGGTACGGGCCACGAGCACGCGGTAGAGGCGTCATAGGTCAGAGTCGTGCTCGGGGATTGACTCGTGCTATACTCGATACTTTCCCCATCGTCAAGTTTGGAAGTGATCCAATGGCCCCTCGTTCATTTGCCGGGCTCGAATCGCAACACACCACAGTAAAGATTGTAGATCAACAAAACCAATTGGGCGGTTCCAATGTTGAAATGAATGATCTACGACTTCTTCGCGTCGAGAAACAAGATATCCTTCAACCGAAGGCGGCAGTGAAAGTTGACACGATTGAAGATGTCGATGCCGCAGAGCATCGGCAGACAGATACAGGTCAATCTTCGACGACTGGGCGATCTCAATTTGAGCCCAGTAGGCCCTCTGTTGCACCCACAAGTATCGGAACAGGCTCTTCACAAGGTGTTGGACGAGATTTGATAGGCGTTGTTCCCGCCTCATTCGGCCGGGAAACTTGTCCCATATGCATCATGGATTTCGAAGAAGGAGATGATCTTCGCCTCTTGCCGTGCGAGGGTAAACATCGTTTTCATCAGACTTGTGTCGATCCATGGCTATTAGAACTGTCCAGTTCTTGCCCCATATGCCGAGAAGGTAGTTACAATTAGACATGATCGCAACGCCACCTGACACAATTCATTATCCTCCAGATTTTCTTGCTTTAGAGAACATCATTTCTGGCGAATCCACGAGGAACGATCCTGAAGACGAACAACAGAACCATCAGGACCATGCTGTGCTATCCTCAATTGCGGGAAATCGATT
Source organism: Termitomyces sp. DKA19 (assembly GCA_018851325.1). Lineage (NCBI taxonomy): Eukaryota > Fungi > Basidiomycota > Agaricomycetes > Agaricales > Lyophyllaceae > Termitomyces > Termitomyces sp. DKA19. The sequence goes on along the minus strand of JABCKS010024853.1, from coordinate 156,463 downwards.
CTCCCGTTACCTCCGTTTCGCAAAAAGGCGACACCATCCTCGAGGCGACAATGGCGACAATGACTCTCAGCCCCCGCATACATCCTGATTGCTCCATTACTACACTCTCACTCCATTCGGAACGGACTACATCACACTTTCCTTGTTCATGTCTGCACATCTTAACACTTTATAATCAATAAATATGGAATCATATCCTATGTAAGACGCTGTAGGATATCCTATGTAAGATACTGTAGGGAACGAACCCATTTGTTATCTGTGTATACAAGTGCATTGAAAACGTCGAAAAATACTGAAGTCCTATGCTGTGGCCTAGTCAGGTGCTGCCCAAGATAAGATGAAGTCAGTGATGTCGGTGTCGGTGCTCAGTGACAGCTGGGGCTTATCAATAATAAGACAGCTTTCCCTTCAGTGTTACATTAGATTTCGCCTTGCTAGATAAGACTTTCCAGCTTCATTTAGTTACCTCATACCATAGTATGATTAGTTTTGCCACAGAAATGACAGGCGTTGCTAAAAGGTTGAGACAAGCAAGATTGGTTACTGTTGGCAATCAGGGCTTCCAGATGTTTGAGGGTATTAACAATGGCTGTAGCGGTCACTAAATCCAACTGTTCATGTTTGACAGTAGGCAAAGTGATGCGGGAGTGGTAGTGACAGCAGCGGGAATGAAACCAGAAGTAAAGCTGGTAGCAATGTTAATGGATTTTGTTGTAGCTTCAAAAGTCTTATACTGCCTGCAATCGATCAAATATAACAATCTATAGCGACGCCTAACCACTCAGCTGCAACTGATCAGCCTTACATTTCGAATTTGGCCAGCCTCTTCCTTCTGAGTTCATCTACACTGACAGTTTCTGCAGTGGCGTTAGAACATTTGGGGTCTTCTGAGTACTCCATATCGCCTGAAAGGATTGATTCTACATCTTCGGCCTCAGGTTCTGTTCGGGTGTATCCAACGGCAGGCGGGCGAGCAGGGGCCGGGACAGGTCGAGAAGGCATTGGTTGGGACGACAACTCTGGAAACTCCCAGCCTTGGGGAACATGCTCCAAGGAGGCTCTAAGAGCGGCTTGTAACTCAACATCATCGTCATCATAGACCCTTGCGCCGACATCACGATGATAACTCTGCAATGGATTCGGTTCAGGTCGAGCAATATTGACAGGATCCACCCCTTCGTCGTTGTCCCCAATCCGGGATGCATGTCCCTGGGCCTGCGCTAATGCCTCACTTTCGGCAATAGCACGACGAAGTTGTTCAGCTTCCTCTGCCTCCTCCCTTTGTCGTCTGGCTCGCCTTTCTTCGAGTGCAGTAACATCAACTGGATTCAATGCTCTTTCATCCCACAACTCGCGCTGAGCAAGCTCTTGATGCGCCTTCATCCGCTGTAGCATAAGCCGGCTGCGAACCATGCTTGCCCCAACCGGATCTAACTCGGCTTCCTCTCCTGCTGTCGTATCATCTCCATCCTCTTCTTCGTTTGTGGACGAATGTGGCACTGTTTGATTCCGTGATGTTGATGATGTTTCGAAGTGATCAGGAGGCACTTGTACAAAAGACCGGGCAGCAGGGGGCGGGATAAGAGGAACAGAATCAACATTATAATGGTTACCCATCAAGGATGCCTGTAAAGCTGCCTGTAATTCGTAATCCTCATCCTCAAGTCCTTCGATATGACCAGTAAAACCAGGCCCTGACGTCGAAGCCAGTTGTCTTTGCACCGATATGCGAGAGTTGGAAGACGCCGGTTCCGGCAGAGTCGATGCAATCTCATCTGCGACAGTACGAACCAAACCAAGAGGTGCCGAAGGATCGGCTTGAGTGACTGCAAATACTGAATAGCCTGGACAATGTCGGCTCATCGTCTGATGGAAAATAAATGGAGCGCACCTTCATTTTCTGCTTGTTGTAGTACCATTCCGAGATAAAGTTTCCCAACCCACTCTGGCTGGGCGAGGAAAGAGTTGAGATTAAACCAGTGTCCATCACCTACATCATCGTTGATGTTGGGTTTAGCATGTCCAAAGCGTCTCAAGGTAAACCAATGTTGTTCTAGATTGAGAATGAATGCAAGTTGATTCCTAACGAGTGAATCAAACACAGGAATAAAGGGACAGCACCATGAACCACATACTGGGGATATTCTTGATATGGGCGCATATCCTCTCCACGCCACCTCACAAGACTAGAACTAGAATTTAGCGGACAAATTCTCCAAATCTGGAGAAAGATTTCACTTGAGTCCCCAAACCGTTAGCGCATTCTCCAAAACTTGTACCGAAAAGAAGCCTAAGATAAAATAAATGGATCACGGTCTCTGAAGAGTACTCCAGTTACGACATGCCTGTATCGTCCATGTTGGTACTACCGGAGTGAGCACTGTCGTAGCTCTGTTCTAGGGCATCAAGGTTACCGGCAATGACCGAAAGATCAGGGGTGGTAAACTGTGTATCTGAGTTGAGCCGAACTCTGTACTAGCAACTGTAGCTCACGTAGTTTCCCTCTTGAAGTAACAACGTAAACAATTTTGAATTCATTTTCAGGGATAGAACGTACGCAGAAGATTGTTGAGGGCGTGTTGGGCGCATAGCATTGATCCGGGCTGCTGTTGTTCATGGTAGATTGAAGAGATAAGGTTCTCGAGGCCGGCCATCGCGTTGGAAGTTAAGCAAGAGGGTGACGAGAGACGCGTACTCTCACGTGACTAAAGAATCAGATATTGCTCGTCTTCTCCGTGACTTACGTACGTTTGAAACGATTAGTTTACACAACCTCAATGCTCTTCTGGCCCTGGTTCAGCTACGAGCCCCGCCACTTCGCCGCTTTTACATAAACCCTTGTCGCCTCGCGTCCTGACTTGAAATATCGCCGCTTTCTCTGTATAACGTACTTATAAGTAAACTCTGATATCTACCGACTTGATCCTGTTGACGAGCATGGCTTATTGCTTTTCTCCAGACATTATCAGCGACATGTTCTCGACTCTACCCAACCTGACTTTCGTCAAATATATGTGAGTGTTGTAACGAAACTCCCTTGCGTGTGAACTGATATCTCGTGCCGATAAGGCGTTCCCTGGGTCTAGTTTATACTTACTCGCGGTAAAGCTTGCATCTATCGACCAGGAACTGCGGGATACCCAGGCCCGCCTACTAGATGACCTGGGGTTCAGTATAACTCCTAGCGATGTCGAGACATTTGAATCCGATTCAGAGGGAAACAATGAAGAGCTTTCTCTGTTAATGCAAACCACAAGAAACAATGATTTTCTCGGGATGATGAACGACGTCCTTCGTGATTATCGTAATACTGTTAATCTGGCGCACGAAGCTCTAGAGATTCCCCAGGCCTCAGAAGAAGTTGATTTGAAGGAATGGTGCGATGGTGAAGGCAAAGGGGAGGCTCTGAGAGCAAGAAAAGTCGTCTTAGCGATGATTAAGATCACGTTCGCAGACCGGGCTGGTCATCGTTTTCTTGTCGCGTTGTGAAGATTTACTGGAGATCCGAGTGAATCATGGCAGCGTCGTCAAGATGCCAATTCAGTCGGCCCTGCAAATGACTTGAAATGACTGATGCATTGCGAAAAGTGCATTTGTATGTGTTCAGCGTTTGCTTACTATGATTGCAGTTTTCGTCAAATATATGTGAGTGTTGTAACGAAACTCCCTTGCGTGTGAACTGATATCTCGTGCCGATAAGGCGTTCCTTGGGTCTAGTTTACGCTTACTCGCGGTAAAGCTTACATCTATCGACCAGGAACTGCGGGATATCCAGGCCCGCCTTCCAGATGACCTGGGGTTTAGTATAACTCCTAGCAATGTCGAGACATTTGAATCCGGGCAAAGGGAAGGCTCTGAGAGCAAGAAAAAGTCGTCCTAGCGATGATGAAGATCACGTTCGCAGACCGGGCTGGTCATCGTTTTCTTGTCGCGTTGTGAAGATTTTACTGGAGATCCGAGTGGATCATGGCAGCGTCGTCAAGATGCCAATTCAGTCAGCCCTGCAAATGACTTGAAATGACTGATGCATTGCGAAAAGTCTATTTGTATGTGTTCAGCGTTTGCTTACTATGATTGCAGGTGTCATACGTGATAATTCTTTTTGTCAGTGGATACCAGAAAGTTTATCCGGCGTTATGCAGTGATTCTTCGGGAAAGATCAGATAAATGCCTTAATTATTTTAAAACGTGTGAAAGGTTCATGTCAAGAAATAGTGATTTTGGACATGTGTCTTAGGCCCATGACTTAGGTTTGCTTCTTTGGTTTCCGTGACCTTGGGCATGGTGTCTTTCAGGCGTCAGCTGAATCGTTTCAATGACATTTTTCCCTAGTTATTGATGATGGGCAATAAAGGGAAAGAAAGTTCAGTTGGTGAACACTCGCACAACCTTGAATCATGTATCCTGGTCCTTTCTGGATATTTTCCTTTTCCTTCTTGTTCCTCATTGTCGATGCCCGAGCTCCTCCGGGCCCTTGGGATAGATTCAATTTTGCCCCTCCGAGCAGAATTGTACGGCCAAAAGCTTTGCACACTAGTAGTGGGAAAGTTGAGACCCCAGACCAACTTGTTCCTCCGCACGATGGTTCAACAACTCTAGTTGGAAATGGTTCATATCTAGTTTTAGACTTCGGACAAGAGGTTTTTAATCAGTTTTGTTTAATTCTGTATCACTAATCCTCATTTGAGGTTGGTGGCGAAGTATCGCTCACCGTGAACAATGCAACATCACAGTCGTCGCTTTCTCTTTCGTTCACGGAATCTTCTGAATTTATCAGCCCGCTTCATTCTGATGATTCATGCCGTGCAGTGCCAACCATGGATTCCGATAGCACTCAAACATTACCGTTTCCACTTTCCCCAGGCGTATTTGTTCAAACGATTGGCGAGCAAAGAGGTGGCTTTAGGTACCTTACCATCGTGTCCGGCAACAATAGCCCCGTCACCATATCCAATGTGTCCGTTCACATGACTTGGATGCCTCATTGGAACGATTTGAGGGCGTACAATGGTTATTTTTTTGCTCGTGATCCTATGTTCCATGATCCCGACTTTTTGACGAGGCTCTGGTATGCTGGAGCGTATACGGTTCAGACAAATACCATCGATTCTCATCAAGCCCGCCAACAACCCTGCCCTTTGCCCAATGGTAAGCTTTGAGCGTTTGTCATAGCAGTATCTATGCACATAATACCAATTCTTGTAAAGGATGGGCAAATAATGCATCAGGTGGTCCCGTTGATGGCCCAATCCTTGTTGACGGTGCCAAACGTGATAGGTGTGTCTTGCCATTCATTTATGTTGCGAAAACAACATCATTCTGAATATGGTCGTTAAAGAAACATCTGGCCAGGTAAGGCTCTTGTGACTCGTCCAATGAGGTCCGATCAACTTGTTGCTGTAGGGGATATGGGAATCTCCTCTCATACTGAGCTTGTTGCATTGAATGATCTTCTCCCGACAAAGAATTCTCTAGCTGTCATGTTTTCGACACAAGACCCCGACACTGGCTCTCTTCAATATTCAGGACCGCCAATCAATGCCAAAGGCAGCGACACCTATATAGGCTGGTCGTTGATCGGTACCCATAACTACTACCTGTATACAGGAGACCTTGATTTCGTACGTCTCGTCTGGGGAAACTTCACTAAGGCTTTAGCGTTTTTGGAAGACCAGGTGGATTCGACAGGGCTCATGAATGTCCCGCAAGCCTTTTCTAACGACTGGGGGCGCGACAACGGCCAGGGACATAATTCTGCGGCCAATGCCATCTTGTACCAGGCAAGAACTTCTTTTCAGAGTATTTTAATTTTCATCTGAAACAACGCAAACTTGCAAGGCCCTCGTTACTGCTGCAGACCTTGCAGCACGACTGGGTTTCGCAGACTTGGCCGCCACATATATAGCTAATGCAACAGCTATAAAAAGTGCTTACAATAATCTACTATGGGACGATACAGCTGGCATGTTCCGGGACAATCCTACTTCGGCACTGCATCCACAGGACGGAAATTCTTTGGCTGTCCTTTTCAATGTTACCAACCAGCAGTCCCAGAATACGGCCATTAGCCAGGGTTTAACTAACTTTTGGACTGACATTGGTCCATTGAGCCCGGAGCTCAACGATACAATTATTCCGTTTGTAAGCGGATTTGAGGTCAGTCCTCCACTTGCCTTGGTTGTCTATCAAGGAGTCACAGATTCATCACGGAGACTGACAAGAGTAGGTTCAAGCACACTTCATTGCTGGTCAAGGTGAAAGGGCTTTAGATCTCATGCGTAGAGGTGTGCCTGTGATCATAGTAATTGCCTCAATAAAAAACTGACATACACTCCCAGAGGTGAGCATTGCGCTGCAATGACGACATTCACCCGAGGCCTCATGAATTATCAGTGGGGTTATATGCTCTATACAAATCTCTCTGTACAATCTACCCTGCTGGAAGGATTTACGCGCAACGGGTCTCTAGGGTGAGACCATTTCTGTAATATCAGCACCACGGATTATCATAGGTCAATTACAGATATCGTGCGGCTGCTGGTTATCATTTCGACCATTCATATACCAGTCATAGTCATGGCTGGGCGACTGGTCCCACCCCAGCTTTGACCTTTTTCGTCCTCGGTTTGACGCTTACTTCTGCGCAAGGCGCAACATGGTCGCTGGCACCAATGTTGAGCGGCTTGGAGGCTGCGGAAGGTGGCTTGACAACTGGCTTAGGTTGGTTTGGAGTGAAGTGGGAGATACATGACAGTAGCTTGATGCTATCGGTGGATGTTCCTAAGGGTACTCAGGGCGTTATTCAGCTACCCGGCACAGGGCCAATCCACGTTGAGGGAGAAAGCTCTTCTCCAATATTCCATGAGGATGGAAAATTGGAGATTCAGGGAGGAAATTACACATTGATTCAACTCTTGTAATTTCGTTAAGTAGTCGCCAAAGACGCAACTCGAATAGTTGTTTGATCCAGACGTCTCAACCAAATCAATGGACTTGTGCCTAGTATATACATCTGTATACATCGTGGCCGTGCCATAACGTACCAACACTGAGTTGTGGTTTCTCGACATTCCATAATTATCGTCTCTATGATTTTACGACCGTCCTGTACCTTGCCTGCCGTTTTGATCTCCCTCTTACTACTCATAACATCTTCCGTTCATGCGCAGGATGGTTCAACTTTTGACTGCCGAGTGACTACCGACAGCGTCAAATTCGATTTGACATCTCTCGCGGGGGAGCACTCGGCGAGTCGGAAGCATGAAACACCACCTACGTCTACCGTTGACCTCTTAAGGTTTAATTTGTGTGCAGAGCTGGAAAGGCAAGAGGATGTGGCTGAAAGCGATCAGGTGCGCGTCATCATAGTTGGTTAAGTTGGCTGACGTTTGAGTTTCTTGAATAAGTGCACAAAGGGCACAAGAGCATGTTTCACGCAGATCAACAGCAAAGCAGATGAAAAGGATCGCATAATTTCTGTGATTCCATTGATGCCGGCCTCGACCCAGAACTTGACCTTCCAAGCTGGAACTTCATGTAGGTGGCTACCTTAAATTGTTTGACTTTCTCACCGCTGGAAACAGCCCCGAAATATATCACAATCAACTCGATTGGCGCTGAATATCCGCATCCTTCTAATGCTACGCCAATACATCCGTCGCTCAATCTCACGATATTATGCAGTGGGGAAACTTCTGACCCTACCTTCAAATCTTTTGATGGTTCGCAAGTAGTAGTTGAATGGAGCACGCCTGCTGGTTGTCCGATAGAAGGGGATAAGGATGGGGGCAATCAGGATAATGGCGGTATCCCTGACAATCAACCACCTCATGATAAGGAGTCAGAAAGTAGTGGAAGTGGAATTGGCTGGTTCTTCCTTGTGTAGGCTTCCCTTCCATAGTCTCAGTTCTTAATCTCATGTGGTCCATCTCAGGCTTCTGATTGCTTTTGCTGCATATTTCGGTCTCGGCGCATACTATAATTACACGACTTATGGAGCCCGTGGTGCAGACCTTCTACCGTATGTTGCTTGTTGTATACATTGGATGTCGCTAATCTCTTACGCAGACATCGCGACTTCTGGAAAGAAGTTCCATATATGTTCAGTGATGTTATCGGTCACCTTTGTTCCTCCGTGCGTCCACGACGCTCAACGAGCCGCGGTTATATTGCAGTGTAAATTCATTCAGGCGCTTTTGGTTATCTTAGCCCTGCCTATCTGAAAACTAGTGGCTCAATACTAATACCCATAGTCATGGCCAATTCTTCTAGACATGATAATCTACGCACCAAACTTAATCTTCACATCTACACAACTAATGAACTTGTGTGACGGTCATAAGATCTAGATCGGATATTCACGTCGACGTCATTATAACAGGCTATCCAGCGCTTCACACCTATTTACATAAGCATCTGGCAACATCAAAAGGTGTCCATTGAATACTCAAGAACCTTAAAGGACAATTCCATACCATTTTTGACTTCTGTTTTGCTACTGCAGGCATGGCAAGAAAGACCAAAAAGTGGTACGTTGTCCTGGTCGGAATATGTCCAGGTGTCTATGAGACTTGGTAAAGCATTCAGGTCTCACGCAACCGTAAAGGAGCTGTTAAAACAATTGTATAGGTCGGAAGTAGCACCCCTTGTCAATGGGGTACCTGGTGCAATTCATGAGAGCTTCAATACCATAGGAGAGGCTAGCCGTACTTTTACGCATGCGAGAGACAACGGAGTCACCAAGGTTGTCGGCCGCGGTTCTGACGAGTTGAAGCCACGCATAGGCACTCCAAAGACGCCTCCCTCACGCGAGAGTGTTCGGGCTTCCTCGTCTAGGAGCTCGCCGAGAGTGTTGGAAACTCCAAAGTCTCGGCGGTCACCTCTACTAGGGAGCCCATGGGACGAGACTCCATTGCCTCCCTCAACGATGCATCCCAACTTGACATATACGCAAGGATCGTCGCCCTCTTCCTCCCACATTCCTCCTACGGCCGAGCGACATACTAGCTCTCAGATCCCTCGTGTGACAGTTCGAACACCATCTGACATCCTGTCATATCCCAGCGACACAGAAGAACCCCCTTCTCCCACCGCTTTGTCGAAGTCTTTTAGTGACAATTTGAGTCTTGGAAAGCAAGCACCACAAAAGGCAATTCCGGCTTCCGCCTCGACCCCGATGAAGACATCCCAGACAATGGACGATATATCGCCCATTCCGTGCGCTAGTGTATCTCGAACGACGCCGTATAACATCAAACCTCTTGTGCTGGATATAACTCTCAGCCCTCTAAATGCTCCTGACTTCTCTACCCCAGAGAACATCTCGCTTTTCGCATCGGATCCGTCAGTCCGTGGCAACCGGTCGCGTACATCACCTTTATTGTCGGAGTCATCTTCATGCCCGGAATGCGGCTTCATATTTGGACTAGAACCTTCCCGTTCTTACCAAACGGAGGAAGAAACTTTAACACCGAAAACCCCACTTGATCCGCGCTCTCCTTTGAACAAACCTGGTTTGAAACTTGGCAGTCACCTGAGGTTGGTCTTTCACGCCCTCGTCGAGTGCTCTCTCGCTCATTTAGAAGATCCAGTTGTGAGAGCGAAGGGCGGCCCTCGCCCGATATGAGAGTCCAGCCGCCTATGAGTTTGCTCTCTTCGATTTGAGGTCGTTACAGGTTTGTGGCCCGATCGATGCAAAGCACTATCTCGTCAGTAATGATAAATTTGAAATGTAGCTGTTTTCTATCGTCGTACAACACGAGTAGAGAAACCTATCGTGTGCGGGTTTCTTTTCTCACTTGTACATGATGACTACGATATATCTCATGTAAAATGATGGTACTTACTATTCGAGACAAGACGCCTTGAGCCATCAGAAGTGGTGGACTTCGAAGCTTGCAGTGATAGGCTCGATTTGCTTCCCAGAGCATTGACATTGTGATTTGTTATACGATACTCTTCGGCTTGCGTGAGTAGATCTCCGTAGGCGTACAGAATGCAATATAATGATTAGTAAAGGCATGGATGGTCGATGTACATAGGATGGTGTCCAACTTGAACGTTATGTTGGATTTCGTTCAAGGATAGAACAAATTCCCATCATCAAACCCACAGCTATAATTGGGAATTCACGCATACTCTCTCGACGTCACGAGATTTCATCCTAAAATGTATGGCTCTGACTCCTCAGACATCCTCTTCCCAGCGAGTGGATCTCAATTGTTGTCTGAATCTCCACTGCCCTCATCATCGTCCTCACACACTGGACTTGGAGGAGATGATCTCTCCCTATCAGAGCTCTCTTTGACTGATAGGACTCCTGTGGTTCATAAAACGTTCAGCCTTTTAGCGCCAACTGAGTCTTTAACACGCCCCCATGGCTTTGATGATGGGGATATGCAGGTGGAAGATGTGAAAGGAATGGACGATAATCAACGGGCCGAGCACGACAAACGGCACGCAGCGAAGCTACGCGAGGACAAACTTCAAAGCGACATCTTTATATTGAAGAAGCTAAATGCCTCTTTCGCGCTGTTTAACGAAGCACTACAGGACACAGGATCTGCGAATCAAGTATAATGCTCCCGTCACGCATTCGCGTTTCTAACATCTTCATCTATATAGCGCGTCGCGATGCAGCTGGAGCAGACAGATGCACTTTTGAACAGATATATCGGTATCCTTTCCAAATCCGAGGAGTTCACGCGTCTTATATTTGATCACCAATGGCAAGGCGCGGACGCTGTAAGTTCCATGTATTGCCTCTACCATCTCCTCGCCTGGAATTTTCATCGCACAGGACGAAGAAGCGCTTGAACGCGAAATAATAGCACAGAGAGAAAGGGCACGGCGAGATGCTGAAGCCAAGGCGCTTGCAGAACAACAAGAAGAAGAGAGGCGCAGACGTGAGGAGCAGGAGAAGATTGAGAAAGAAGAGAGGGAACGCGTCGAACGAGAGAAAAGGGAGAAAGCGGCTGGCCGTGGCGGAATTAGAGGTGTGCGTGGTACTCGGGCTTCGATGCGTGGCACAGGCCGAGGTACGACGAGAGCTGGTAATTCCGGAGTTGCTTATCCACGTATATCTGACTGAATCCTCCGCAGTGCCGGGTAGCTCAACCTTGACTCGTGGTCGCTCAATAGGAGCAGCTAGCACAGGAACCGCCTCATCGAAGCTGCCAATGCCAAATGCCACTGCAACACGTACGGCATCAACTTCATCTGCTCGCGCTTTACCAAGGCGATGACAATGAGTGATAATACACTGACATGCGGGACTTTACATTGGCTTGATCATACGGTACATGATTGAGGATACCCTGATTTGTGCATGGTCTATGCTATTTCTTTGCTGGTACTAGTACTACAGATCTGGTCCTTGAAGCAAATGAGATCTATGGAACGTGGCGAGATGGTTGATCATAATAGAGAGGGTAGAGCTTAGAGGACCAAAGAAATAATCAACTGAATGTGATTATGAGGCTCCAATTGACTAACGGACGACCTGGTAATCATCCCCAGAGATGAGACTGTAGACTACCACTGAGGATCTCGCAGTTCTTGGCGACAAGGACATTAGTAATCAACCTTTGTGAGACTGCAGGAGCGTAGCATCACTCTTTCGTACACAAAACTATTCGGCTGAACCTGTTGTGATACTTTAAAGTGGGTGGTAAGGAGACATTCCTGTCGACGACTTTGATTAAGCAAGAGAGAGCAAACGTTACGATGAATGAACCATTCGCTGTCCGATTCACTCTTATTTTCTCCAAAAATCCATATGACGGCGTCGAAGGGTGTCAGAATGTGAGATACTAAACTCATCTCGCTGAACAAGGAGAAATGCAGAGGAAAGGGGGCCGAAGAGCAAGACAAGAATGCTTGAGGCGATCATATTATACTTAGAGCACAAATGCTGAGCTGTGCAGTCAGAGACCGAGCTGAGCCCGGAACTGTAGATCTTAGTTCGATGGTCTCTGTAACAGTTGGCTTCGTGATTTGGGTGATGAAAGCAACGAAGCTACAACGACCTGGAGTGATCTGGATTCTTGATGCAGATTCGAGGTCGTTTTCGACTGCCAAAAGCTACTATTCTTCTGACACAGATGGGCGAAGATTGATGATGCTAGAATCTTATCAAAGAAAGGTGCACACATACTTACAATGTTTTGATCAGTGTTGAATGGTATTTGACCGACAAGGTTGATCACAAAAATACATTCGGCATAAACGATCGTCGTCATATTTACTATCTGACCATGACTAGACCGAAGCGTAAACGGTCGGACGTTGTCGAAGACGACGTCTACTCTGATGTGTCCTCTTCGTCTGCACAAGCGCCGTCTGACGACGAGATAGACATTTCCAACGTTCTTTCTGGCAAGAAAGCAAAAATTGTTGCAGAAGACTCTGATGACGACGACTTCAGCAACTTCCTGCAGAACACTATTGCAAAAAGAGATATCAAGGGGGGAACGGAGGTAGTGAAGCAAGCTAAGGGTCTGGGGAAGATTATGAAGGGTGAAGTTGGCGGGGGCAGTTTCCAAAGCATGGGTCGGTTTACATGCAGCCTCATTATCAAGCAACATTAAAACATACTTTATAGGGCTTCATCCTTCACTTCTACGCTCTTTAACTCTACAGGGATATAGAATTCCAACGCCGATACAGCGTCTCTCAATTCCCGCTCTTCTAACAAACCCTCCTCGAGATCTTGTTGGTATGGCGCGCACAGGATCCGGAAAATCCCTTGCATACATGATACCTCTTGTCCAGAGACTAGGCGGCCGACATTCTACGACATTCGGTGCTCGAGCTCTTATTCTTCTACCCACTCGAGAACTGGCGCTCCAAATTCTCAAAGTCGGTAAAGAATTGGCAAGGGGTTGGCGTTCTGGTGCCGGTGAACATGCCGGTGACAAAGAAGGCGAAAGCTCAAACAAAGGACAAGGCTTGAGATGGGGCCTTGTCGTTGGAGGTGAAGGCCTCGACGAACAATTCGAAATGATTACCAATAATCCTGACGTGTAAGCTCATTCTCTTTGATGTCGTATCTGTTCAACAGTTTTCGCAGAATTATAGCCACACCAGGCCGTTTGCTTCACTTGATTGTGGAAATGAATTTGGACCTGAAATCTATCCAATACGTCGTGTTTGATGAGGCTGACCGCCTTTTCGAAATGGGTTTTGAAACGGCCCTTACAGAGATCATACATCGACTCCCTCCTGCTAGACAAACACTACTATTCTCCGCGACCCTGCCAAAATCTCTTGTTGAGTTCGCCAAAGCTGGCTTGGTGGAGCCCAAACTGGTGCGATTAGATGCTGAAAGCAAGATCAGTACCGATCTCAGAATGGCGTTTTTCTCTGTCAAACAAGCTGAAAAGGAGGCTTGCCTTCTTTCGCTTCTCCGCGATGTGATCAGAGTGCCTTTCAGGAGTGCTAGTCCTGAAACACCAGAAGAAGGTTCTAAGAAACAGAAGGGCAAATCCAAACATTCAGAGCAATCTACGGCCCCTCACCAAACTCTTATCTTCGTAGCGACGAAACACCACGTTGAATTCATGTCTGCGTTTTTGACTTCGGCCGGATATGCGGTGTCACACATTTATGGCTCCCTAGACCAGTCGGCTCGAACCTTTCAAATGGATCAATTCCGGCGTGGAATTACGAGCATCCTTGTCGTGACGGATGTTGCTGCCCGTGGTATTGACATTCCTGTTCTCGAGAACGTAGTCAACTACGATTTCCCTCAAGGTGCCAGGGTTTTTGTACATCGAGTCGGACGAACAGCTAGAGCAGGTCGTAAGGGATGGGCATGGTCTTTCGTCACGAACACAGAGCTACCGTATCTCCTAGATCTTCAATTATTCCTGGGCCGACCACTAAAAAACGACGTCACAGAAGATGGTGACGGACCATATATCGACTCTCTTGTCTTAGGGACTTTCGAGCGTAGCAAGATTGACGAAGATATCGAATACATCCGCTCGCTTGAAGATGCTAACCACTCCCTGCCTTCTTTGCGAGATGTTATGAAGAGGGGTCATACGTTGTACGAGAAAAGCAAAGGCAAAGCTAGCCCTCCGAGCTACAAACGAGCAAAGGGAATGATCAAGGATCCACAATGGTTACTTGCGGGTTCTGATTCTGGTACCCATCCTGTGCTTCTGAGAGGCAGGAAGGAGAAAAATAGAAGAGTAGAAGAGGAAGCAAGGAAGGCGCTGATACGTGCCGTCAACTCATTTACCCCTTCCGAAACCGTGTTTGAGATTGGGACAAAGGGTAATTCGACGACCGCAGCTCTGATGAAGGAGCGCAGAAAAGCGCTGAACAGATCGACTCAGCGTATTCTGGCATCAACCTCCTCTTCCGTAGCCCAGGACGAACCAGAAGATTCTGTTTCTGCTGGTGACGCGGTAGAAATGGCAGGCGAATCCGATATCGAAGTATATGATCCTTTAGCGTGTTGATATTCTCTTCTCACACTATTCCTCTTTTTAGGCTGTTTTCAATACCTCATCCACAAAACAAGGTTACCGGGACTCAGAATTTTACATGTCGCATTACCAAAAAGGAGCAGCGACCGAGAAAGGGTACGGTAATTTATTCTACCGCATTAACATGGTCGTGACAAGTGTTGCTGCAGGTACTCATTGAACGATGGCGCCACCTTTGCTCAACAAGCTCAAAGTGCCACCTTTGATCTGACTGGAGATGATGTTGTTGCTGGTCGCCAAAAGCGTCAAAGCCAGTTAAATTGGGACAAGAAGAAGAAAAGATTTGTCCAGGGCAACGGCGTTGGCGCTGACAATGTAAAACTTGTGAAAACGGAGAGCGGAACAAAATTGCCAGCTACGTATCGAAGTGGTCGCTTTGATGAATGGAAGGCCAAGACAAGGACATCGCTGCCAAAGGTTGGTGAAACTGAGATCGGGACTGGGCGTCGGGGAGGGGACGCTGGTGGACACAGGTTCCGACACAATGCGGCAGTGCCATCAAAACCTCTCGACAAGCTTCACGTGAGCTATGAGAGAAAGCTCCGGCAATCGAAAAAGAAGCAGGAAGGAGAGGGAGAAACGGGGTCTGCTGGAAAGTCCACCCGACCCGGAGGACGATACGGGGCAAAGGCTATGGGCAGGGTCAAGTCCGAGCTCAAGACAAGTGAGCAGATCAGAAAGAGTAGGAAAACCATGGAGAGGAAAAGAGCGAAAAACGCTCGTCCTAGCCGGCATTCTATCGGAAAAAAGAAAGGTCGACGATAGTATGTATGCGTATATATACATCTGGAAGTCAACGGTGCCTTAGTAGCTCTACAGGATCGTGTAGTTCAATAGACCTTTTACCACATTACCTCTTCTGTACTAATCCATCCCTACCATGACTTTGTAGTCGCGTAGTACTGTAGGACCAAAGTTCTATGTAGTTGTTCTATGTAGTCTCGATGATCTATCTGGGCCCTCAATGAATGACTAGCTGCTTCGGCTCCTCACAGACACGGCATGATTAAGAATCTTTTGACTGCATTGTAATATTCTGCAGTTCCACACCGTTTCCTACATAAATACGGGTCGTCCGACCGATTGGCAATTGTCGTCAAAAGCGAGACGTCATGCTGCGAATCCAGTGCTCGAGTCGAAACAATGTCCAGAAAGGTCCTGAATGATGAGTAACCCTAGTGGAGTCTGGGAGAGTCTAGGGGGTTAGTTGGGTTGCGACGAGAGCAGGCGGTGATGTGATCGAATTCAGAACTAACAACGGAGAACGAAGTTTGGTGTGTTGCGGCAGGCAGACTGTTGAGGACTAGTTACCTTGGATGAAGAACTGATGGTTTTTCTTGAGGCTGAGGCCGAAGCTGATTTACGAGCAGACACGACAGTGTCGATATGAAAACTTATTCAGAGATGTAAAACAGATGGTCACGCCTACTGACAACGCATATTCCTATTTCAGAGAATAATTACATTTCCAGATGCCATGGTCTAGATATAGAATTCAGGAATTTGCATACTCCCACTTTGCCCCTTGCCCTGGTATGACCGGCACTTGGTTGTTTTCAAGCAAATCGACGCCCACTGTCCGAAGCGCATTCACACACCATTCCGGATAGCCGGTATCACCAAAATATTCCGCAAAGAAAGATCGCAAGTAGTCAGGAAATGTCCCGTTTAAAATTGCTGACCTTGCACGCCCCATAACTTGCGCCTGGAAAGTTATATTATGCAGCGTGATAGCTATGAAACAGTTAGCGGGACCCGACTTTTTGATCTTTTTTTTTGGACTCGCCATGAGCAGCCGCCGTCTCGTGGGTAACAATGTGGTGCAGAAGTGCACGGGAAGTTCCATCAGAGCACGTTGGGCAAGGACAAGTATCGTCAATAGGCTTAAAATCCTTCGCATGCTTGCTGAGTTCTTAGTGTAGTAACATGTAAGAGTTTGACATGACTTGGTTCGAATGTAACGCACTAAGGTTGAGAGGTCCACGATGTGTCAGTGCGACTCCAAATCGAGCCGTTCGCGTTGGAAATACACAATCGGCCTGGAAGAAGATATGAGAAGCACCACTAAGCGGGAGAATACTTCGCACCATGTCAACACCCAACGCGACGCAGACAAGAAGATCTAGAAATTATATCAGGACTTCATAGATTCGCAAATAAGCCACTGATCCCTGACCCTCGGCAAAACCGATTCCCATAGAATAACGAGGCCCTAGGCATAGTGAGAGGCTGTCGGCCAGTGATCAAAAGAACATACGATCTTCGGGAAGCTTGTCCGTACAGCATTTGATGCTAATCGGACCATTGGCATCACCATAAGAACCATGGGTAGAATACATACATCCGCCAGAACACATCTTCCAGAGCTTCCCTGAGATTTTGTTAAATATGCAGAGCCTGATATGACATACCTTTCTCTTCTCCTCCACTGAGACCGCCAATGGCAAATCCGGCCACTCCTTCCTTGCGCTTAATCATCTCATCTAAACATTGATCTCTTAATTCGAGATCGAGTCCACCTTGCACTATTGCAAAGAGATTTTGCGTGTCCTTCTTGCCGGAGCTTTCATGATGAGCAATACACCGGTCAAGCCATCGCACAGATCGTTCCATGGCTTCACGAACACGTGGACCAGTCGTTAGACTGGAGACTAGAAATCTAAGTTGTGTCATGAAGGGCTTCTCGAAAGATGGTCTACTCACCTACATCGTCAAGCTGCATGATGATATCGGCACCAATGGTATGTTGAATAGCAATGCTTTCTTCAGGCTACCGGGATCATCAGCCGTAGAACGATTGGGGATACATATTCAACACACTGTCAACATGGTAGGTTCACCAGTGAAAGGGCTCGCAAACAATGCACCTTCCTCTGTAATAGTTGTAAATTTGCTGAGTGACACGAGTTGAAAACCGCCACTATCCTAAACTATCTGTCAATACAATGGCAATGTAGACAACCATGCGTACCGTAAGAAGGTTGCGTTTCCAGCCTTGAAACTTATGTGCGCCTCCAGCTGCCTTCAAAACTTCCAAACCGGGACGAAGATTGAGGTGATATGTGTTGTTGAGGATGAGACTAACACCGAGCGATTCTACTTGTTCTGATGTAAGTCCCTTTATGGCTGCCTGGGTAGCCACAGGCATGAATGTCGGTAGCATGGTTGTGCCATCTGAAGGGTGTGATTAAAGAGCGTGGATGATGACAAGATAGACGTGGGACGTACGAGCAAGTTTCATTCTGGAGATCCTAGCCTTGGTGGTGTGGCATTTAGCGATCACCTCAAACTCCATCGCGCGAGCTCGAAAGAATTGTCGTGCCGCCAGCGTGCCTTGCAAAACAAAAAATAGTTCGAGATCTCCACACGATCGAACTGGAATTGATTGATCGAGGGTATGTGTTTGGCAGGGTAAACACGCTTGGCGGCCAATTCTCCACGTTCACTATCATGCGCCTCGTACTCCTGGCCGCCTCCGCATTCTGGGCTACCCTATTCACGAACGCCTTCTATCTTCCTGGTGCCGCCCCGCATGACTACAAACTCAACGAAAATGTCGCCGTCTTCGTCAATGCCCTTACTCCCAAACTTCTGTATGGAGACGATGACAAGCTGGTGAGTCTTTCAGTAGCGATTGTGAGTTCAATGATTCACTCTGCCCCCAAGAAATCAATGATCAATTGTTCGAACCTTTCGAACCGTGAATAAATGCACGAAGCTAATTATACTTCCAGACGATTATTACAACCCCAAATTTCGATTTTGTGCACCAGAAGGGGGCCCAGTCAAACAACCCGAGTCGCTCGGGTCTATTCTCTTCGGCGACAGAATCTTCAACTCGCGATATGATGTACGCAAACTGTCCTCGAGCTATCCCTCTTCTCCAACTTCCTGCGCAGGTCAAAATGTTAGGCGACAACAGGACGTGTCAAACTCTGTGTACAGTAGAAGACGTGACTGGCGAAGAAGCTAAATTCATAAACAATCGTATTAAAGAAGACTATGAGCTCAACTGGCTTGTCGATGGGCTTCCTGCAGCCACAATGAAGACTGATACTAGGAATGGAGATATCTTCTTCGACCAAGGCTTTAATCTTGGTCACTATGATACTGAATCACAAGACCCACCTAGATTCAACAACCATTACGATGTTATGTTCAAGTAAGGTACTTTTCTCTTGGCGACAATGGATAGGTTACGGAACAACTTTGCAGATACCACAAACCCACTTCGGACACCTTCCGTATCGTTGGCGTTTTGGTGTGGCCATCAAGGTTAGTTCGACAAAACATATGTGGCGTACCGTGACGTTTTGTTCCGTAGTATTGGGGGTTCACAACATGAGCCGGCGACTTGCAATGTTGATCCGTTAATGCCACTGGTCCTGAGTGAAACTCAGAATCAGACTATTCGCTACTCGTACCGTGTCACTTGGAATGTAAGCGCTTTTTTCCCGAAAGACGCGTCTTTTCAGTAACTCATCGAGCCATACTTCAGGAATCAGACACATCCTGGGTATATATGCTTCCTTCTTGGTTCTCTGGTATATACACACTCATTAAGTGATCCAGGCCACTCGATGGGATAATTATCTGCATATCATGGACCCTCGGATTCACTGGTTCAGTCTCATTAATTCTATGGTCATCGTCGTGTTTCTTTGTGTCATGGTTTCTACGGTGTTGTTCCGAAGAGTATCTCACGATGTGAGCTCATACACGACATTCTTATCATTGTTCATTCTTAATCGATTGTTAAAGATATCAAGATATAACGCCATCGATCTCAGCGTGAGTACCTCTAGATAGACATCCAAACATCACTTATATGATGCTCCAGGAAGATGTCCAAGAAGACTGGGGATGGAAACTTGTGCACGGTGAAGTTTTCCGCTCACCTCAAAACCCCATGGTTCTATCTATCATGGTTGGAAATGGCACCCAGCTGTGTGCTATGGTAGTCGTTACACTTGGTTGGTTAGCTGTATTTCTTCTTGTTTTGGTTACTTATTATGTCGAATTTTAGTATTCGCTCTCCTGGGTTTCCTCTCGCCGTCTAATCGTGGTTCACTTGCAACCGTCATGATGGTATGCTGGTCACTATTCGGAGGGTGTGTGCATTGCTTTCTCACCGGAACACGTCTCAATACCGTTGTAGAATCGGAGGATATTTCTCAAGCCGTGTGTATGCCTCTCTCAGTGGGTCCAACCGTCGAAGTAATTCATTCCTTACTGCTACATTTTTGCCAACGTAAGAGTATCCGCTGTTTTAGGGCACCCGTTCAGCTGAATTATAACCTGACGTACTCCTGACGTAGGGTTGTGTTTATCATCTTCTTTATCCTCAATCTTTGTCTGCTTGTTGCTGGATCTTCCGGTGCTGTCCCGTTCGGTAGGTGACCATGCCTCGATGAAATCACCAGTGGTGACGTTCCGAAGGAACTATGCTTTTGATTGTTTTGTTATGGTTTGGTATCTCATCACCGTTATCGGCAATCGGCTCCTACTTTGGCTCCAGAAAGGGCGTAAGTCTTTTTTTCATCCTTACAGCTGAAGCACTTATCCCTGCTATAGCCCATTGAGCATCCCACACGTGTCAACGCAATCCCTCGTCAAATACCTCCGGGACCCCAATATCTCCGACCTTGGGTACATTTTCCTTCGATGTGGTTCGACTTATTAAGGTACTGAATTCGAACCGCTAGCCTGCAGCCATAATTGGTGGTATCTTGCCCTTCGGTTAGATCTCAGTTAGAATCACGACTTTTTTGTGTTCTAAGCCCATTTGATAGGGGCGACTTTCATCGAACTCTACTACGTGCTTACAAGCCTTTTTGCGTCCCGCGCATACTACGCCTTTGGATTCCTAGCCCTTACAGCAGGAGTTGTTGCAGTTACCACGGCGACCGTTGCTATCTTATTCACGTATTTTATTCTATGTGCAGAGGAATACAGGTATGCGATCTTGCATTTCCTGCCCTGGCTGATACTCACCTACGTCTTGAGGTGGCATTGGCGTGCCTTCTTCACAGGTGGTGGAAGTGCAATCTGGGTATTTGCTTACGGCATCTTTTACTTGGCGACCCGTCTTTCCCTCGATTCGTTTTCAGGAGTTGTCATATACCTTGGATACCTTATTCTCCTGACGATGGTCGACTTCCTTGCCACAGGTACGAAAAACAACTTATCTTTTCTTTCTCTGAATGTGAGATTGATGCTGTGGTTTGTAAACTTTTATAAGGGACGATTGGTTTTCTCGCATCGTACTGGGCGGTCTATAGGCTTTATAGAGCAATCCGGGTTGATTGAAATTAGCTAGAATAACTGTTCTATGCAAGAATTTCATCGTCCACGAGCACCGATTTTATTGGTGAGATGTCACTTTGACAACTTTTTTTCCGGCCAGAGTGGAAATCAATGATTTGAGGAGTATTAAAATCTTCACAAAATTCAAAATCCGTGGAATCAAATTTCTTCCGAGACTTGAGTACTTCTCGACTACTTGGCAAACAAAGGGCAAAAGAGAGCGCTCGTCCATATTGTAGCATAAAATACTCTCGTGATCTTGTAATTGGCACAATATATCTGTTCCTGTGGAACCGGGCAAGAGAGTGGCGCCAAGGTGGCGTCAGATCCTTGGTTAGATGCAGGCATTTTTCTGCATAAGTGGGAAGAGCAAAAACGTCGAAATACACAGAATCTGGCGTATCTGAATATCCACCTAAGCAATATGCAGGGATTGTCGGAGTTGGGATTGAGATTCGTACCTACTGTTGTCGCCACACCTCAGTCGCTTACCACGGTCGGTGGTCGTCCTGAGGTGTATATATACACTTACAATTATCCCTACGCATATAACTAACATTTCCTCTACCTTTAAATATTATTACTTACGTCTTGTATCAACAAATGACCGCCCACGATCAGTCTCTGTCCTAAGTATCAAGATTGTCACTCGGCGCTGCCGTTCTAATACGTAGTACCTCTTGACTATTACGCAGCGTGTACGGCTTCAAACTGTTTGATCAATGTTTGATCAACGAAATAGGGTTATCTATACGTTCTTTTTTGCCGCCAGAACAAGCAATTTATCCTTTCCAGCACGCATGATAGCCACTCGTTCGTCAATGAGCTGTGACTTTGTAACTCTAAATTGTAGTTCTGGTACTGTCTGGTTGTTGATATAGAGTCCGCGGGCCTGTACGAGATTCCGCGATGCGGCTGTCAGAGTATCAGAGATAACCAGTTTTCTGAAACTTAAGGAGAAACATTACACGTCGAAGGCACAAGGCGGTATTTTGCCGCAAGTTTCATGATAGAAGTGTCAAATAGCTCGTTTTCATCCACCATGACCAAGCGTGGGTCACCCTCTAAAGCGGATGTAATCTGTTGAGCAGTAAGTCCGTCGTAATCGGATTCGAAAAGTAGTTTGGTGAGCGTAGTCGCTCGAGAAACTCCGGTATCTGTATAGCATCAGATACCGCTCAGAAAAGTGTAGGTTTTATATACCTGAATGGACAAGATAGGTTACTTCGGCAGCCAAACGCTTTTGCGCTGTACGTTTTTCAGGTTGTGCCTGCTCACAAATCAGAAGAAAAGTCCGAATAGCGGAATAAATGACTGCTCACTATATGGGCCTTCAATATGGAAGCGATCTCGTCGTGGCCGAGAAGCGTGAATAATTTCAGATATTTTTCAACGTCAGCGTCATCCACTCTGACGAAATACTGGAAAAGATATTAGGTTCGCGCGATCAGCACACAGACCAAGAGGTATATACCTGGTAGAAATCGAAGACGCTAGTCAAATTAGCGTCCAACCAAACAGCATTTCCTGCACTTTTCCCGAATTTCTCTCCGGATGCTGTTGTCAACAATGGCGTTGTCAGGCCGAAAGCCTTGGCCTCTATATCTTCAGAGGCAGGATTTTCCAAACGACCGATGAGCTCGATACCTGCAAGGATATTCCCCCATTGGTCGGAACCGCCAATTTGAATAGTGCATTCATGGTTTTTATGCAGGTAGTAGAAATCATAAGCTTGCAGCAACTGGTAAGTAAATTCGGTAAAGGAAAGTCCACGCTGAGAGGTCAAGCGAGCTTTCACACTGACTCCGAGAATTTACTTCAGCACAAATAAGAGAGAGATTCTATCCGAAAGCTAACCTCTCTCGATTAAGCATGGTATTTACACGTGCATGCAGTCCCACCGTCCGTAGAAAATCCAACAAATTCATATTCTCGTGCCATTGGAGATTGCTCGTAACGGCCGGTTCCATAATTAGACCCTCTATATTCCACCCGCGCGCTTGAGCATAGGTGGAGGCACGCTTGAAGAAACTGCGAATTCCTTGGGACAGGCTGTCTACATTGTTGCTGACTTGGTTTATGTCTGCTAATTGTCGCTCAGTGAGCCGCCCAGAGGGATCACCTACGCGCCCAGTAGCACCACCTAACTTGGTTTCGTTGTAGAAATCATAATAACGCACGCGAACAATGTGCATGAACTCACGAGAGGTATTGCCCCATGACCATTTAATTGAAAATGCAACAGGCACATGAGTGGGATCAAATGTCCGATGTGTAGAGAGCCAGCTGTTGGATCAATGCCTACGTATGCGACCTGTCGTTTCGATTCCAGCGCAGCGCTGAGGATCTCTGGTCTTAACCTCAATTGTCAAGGAAGAGATCGTTGATAGTTTGGTGGAGCGCACCGAGTGACATGATGAACGAAGCCGCGCTGAATCAGGTCATCAAGGAGACGAGCAGGAGTAGCAAGACTTCTGTATTGTCCCTTTATTATATGGAGAATAGAACGTGCATTTCGCGTCGAATGCAGACGCGACAACATTAACATATAAGAAAGTTTGCAAAGTTACGTAATACAACGGCTACTTAGACTGCTGATTCAGAATCCATGCCGAAAGAGTCTATTCTTCCATAAATCCGGTCACTACACGTCCTATAAACACATCGTCTTGGGCGTTTGCGCCTCCTCCAGCTATAAACAATCAATAAATCTAAGTATTGGCCAGTCTCTGAGCAACACCTACCCATATGTCCCCAGAATGAGTCAATCACTACCAGACGAGCACTCCCCTGGCAATGAGTTACCTCAACTTCACTGTCCTCGGGCTGACAATTGATTAGGCAAGTCTCGAATTCAACCGAGAGAACACTAATTACAGGGAAATAGAGGTCAGTCTTGCAGGGCATTATCAAACCACGAGCTTTGATTGACATCAAGGATTTGCGAAGATCACCGCCATCCCGGACCAACGAGATATCACCCGATTTCCAGGTTTCCAGAAGAACAAGGAGGTCGTTGGCATCCCATTTCGTGGCAAAATCTTCCTCCCATTCCTCGCGAATGAAAGAGTTCAAATCGGGGTACCTTTGGCGTGATGAGTTTTTGATTTTATACATAGAAAAATTGTTTACCGCCCAGAGTACAAGTGGCCATGATTACGATACCACTGATACCGAAATCTTATAATCATGCATACCTTAAAATTATACTGACTTACAGTTTGACCGTAGGCCCACCCAGCGTAGACGCGACCATATGCCCTTAGGCCTCGTTCAGGGGTGGACTTGTAATGGCCGTCTTCAAAATCTTTTGAAGCGCTGAGAGTGGCTTTCAAGCCTTCAAGGAAGCTTTGTAGCTCTTTACAAATCGTGACATCATGTTGACAATTTAGACGACACACCATTGATTGTGGGGACTCGTTCGAGCAGATCCACAGATGGAAACATATCTACAAGATCAATAAGTCTTTATTTGTCTGGAGGATTTCAAGTGGACCTTTTAACGAAGTCTGGGAAAACCACTGGCCAGTAATAAGCCTACCAGAAGCATAGCTCCGTTTCAGGTTTGAACACTCTGGTTGAAATATCACGTACTTGCTGGCCGCCCATGGAAAAGCCAATGACAAGGAAGACCTCTCGGATGCCCAAGTGCTTTGTGAGTACATCATACTGGGCACGACTTGATTACCCCACGGCATAAATGTCAAGCCTTGATCTGTATTTTGCACAGCTTACATGTTATCCTCGTAGGAAACAGCCGGAAAATATGGACCGTTGTAGGGAGCGGGCTATATGTGTACTATGATGGGTGGGAGTACGAGAAAGCGAAGAGAATCGGGTTACCGTGTTTGAAGGCGATGAAGACTGAAGAGATATTGCCAAAGATGAACAGGAGAAATTCACATCATCAATTACTTACCTCGCCGTTGGAAAAGAGAGCGAATGTAACGACAAAGTATTTTTCTGGATTCAAGACCTATTTTGTGAAGTCAGCGGGCCATACAATTCTAGACCATGATCTGGAATTGCCTTGTCATTTCCAACCATGTACAGCTGACCTAGCCATGGTAGATCAGTCGTGTTGACAGGTTCGAGACGTCAAGGGCAACAAACTGTCAAGTTTTCCACCGTAGCAGGTGGGAAAGACTATACAGGGGTTGTCAGGATTGCCGTAGGTGCGAAAGGCGGTTACAGCGTCAGGGATAACACCACCCTTGACGCGAAAGCGACCATGGTGGTAGTATTGGGTGGAGGCCATAGAGAGTGGGGAATAAAAGGGAGCATGTGGGACAATAGTATTTAAATGTTTCCCAGCTAGATGGAGACTTGGTTGCTAAGCGGGGCAGGTTGTGTTCACGCGACGACACGCGTGGGTTTGCTCTGGACGCACGACGCGATGGTCACGTGCATGACCAAAGCCACGTGAATGCAACTGTTACAGTTTTTATAAATAAGGTTCAAGAGCCGGGAGATGCCAGCGGAGAAGCAAGCAAGTCTCGCCATCGCCATCGACCTCGACCTCAAGAATGGGCTGTACGTCGTTGTCCTCGGTGACCAGTTAGTCCGATGCTCATCCATCCATAGCCAACAAACCTCGTGGTCTTCAAGCCGCCCGCAAGCTCCGCAACGATCGTCGCGAGAACCGATGGGTTCGTTCTCTCCTCATCCCACATTCTGCTATCTCTCATTGCCTCTTGTAGGCTGACAAAGCATATAAAAAACGTGCTCTTGGAAACATTTACAAGACCTCCCCTACCGGTGGCTCTTCACATGCCAAGGGAATAGTGCTTGAAAAAGTCGGTGTTGAAGCGAAGCAGCCCAACTCGGCTATTCGCAAGTGTGTCCGTGTGCAGCTCATTAAGAATGGAAAGAAGGTCACCGCCTTCGTCCCTGTGAGTCATCCTGTTACTTTGGATCCGTTCTTCTTTTGACCAAGATCAGAATGACGGTTGCCTTAACTTTGTCGACGAGAACGACGAAGTTCTCATCTCCGGTTTCGGCCGTCGCGGAAAGGCAAAGGGTGATATTCCAGGTGTGCGTTTCAAAATTGTCAAGGTCTCTGGTGTCGGCCTGCTCGCTCTGTGGAAAGAGAAGAAGGTTTGTGAAGATTCAGGTCTTGCCTGTAATTATCGCTCACTCTCCATGCAGGAGAAGCCTAGGTCATAGGCCATTGGATACTTACTGATTTTACTTGCTCTTTCAATTCATTATCATGTTGTACTGCACATGCAAATATGATTCGAATCCATGCCATGCCTTGCATTGAGTTTTTAGCCAGAATGACAGTTGTAGTTGATTATTGCGATGATGGCCTTTGGCCTTTTTTTTTCTTGCAATCGTTATGTCTGTTGTCAGGCCGCCACTTCCCCCTCGACGACAGCCACCTATACCGCCGCCTCGACCTCCAGCTCATTCAGATGACCATATACCTCAAAGCATTGCAGCTCGCATTGCCAGTCTACAACTAGAACAAGGAGAACGCACGAAGACCGCGCCCGTATCCGCCAGGCCTCCTCCGATCCCCGCTCGTCGCAAGGAGACGACAGCAGGTCGAGGGTCTGTTGCTGCTGCGGAACATGTGGCCAGAGTCGAAGAAGCGGTGCAACTGCGGAACACGCGTCCTTCACCCATATGGAACCGTCTGAGCGCTGAGGAGCTAGCTCGAGCACTTGCCAGGCGCCCTCCTCCACCCCCAAAAAAATTTACTGATTCCGAGGTCTCCATTCCTCCTAGTTTCCAACCAGATGCTAAGGCTTCCCAGCGCCGTCTGCCTCCTATGCCCCATCCTCGACTTTCGCGTCCCGAGCCGTCTTACCAAAGCCCCGAGCTCGCCGCGATCACGCCAGGTGATGAGTCTTTCGGCGGACTTGGCAGCAGTTCTTGTCCTGAATGTCGGGACTATGACCATGTCGATGCCCATGCGGCACTATTCCCCCGACACTCAGTGACTTCGCTTGATACTCTCGCATACGACCTGACTAAGCCATTCCCTCACCAGCTCGAGAAAGCACGCGCCATCTTCACATGGTTGTATCACAATATTGCATATGATACTAAAGCCTTCTTCTCAGGAAATGTCCAACCATCGACCGCTGAATCCACCTTCTCATCCGGTCTAGCCGTGTGCGATGGCTATGCGGGTCTTTTTAAATCCCTTGCCGAAAGGGTGGGCATGCAGGTCCATAAAGTCACGGGACATGGCAAGGGACTCGGATGGGTGGCTCTCAACTCGGACCAACCTATACCTCCATATTCAGGTAACCACGCTTGGAACTGTGCCTTTCTGGACGGAGAGTGGCGTCTTATTGATTCGTGCTGGGGCGCGGGCGCCCTCGATGGATCTGTGTATCAACAACGGTTCGCTCCAATGTGGTTCACATCCTCTCCTCGAGAGTTTGGTCGGACGCATTTTCCTGAAGACCCTGCCTTCCAACTTATGTCCGAGGATGATGGCGGCCCTGTATCATGGGAAGACTACATCATGGAGCCCGCAGGTCCTACAATCTTCCAAGATTTTTACAAACTCGATCTATGGCCAACAGCTTTACAACCATCGACCAGGACTGTACAGGGTGGGACCCGCGTTGTATTCTACGTCTTCAAACGCTGCGAACATATGTCCACTAATGAACTGGACAACTATGTCTTTATGATTTCCGTGGGCGATGTGCAAGTCCCATTGGAGGTCAATGCGGAAGGTGGCTGGGGTGCGGACGTATATATCCCCAGAGGATCAGGAGAAGTATCTTTATTTTACGTGACCACTGTCAACGGTCAAAGCGCTAAAGGAATTGGAGTACGTGCACTGAGATGTGCCTTGAGCCGTACGGAGATGTCATTCGGTGGGCTTGCCAAATGGACAGTAGTTTGATAATTTGATTCAATGAATGCCAGTGATCAAAATTAGGATGAGGTATATATGGGTAGTATGTCCAATATGCAGTGAGTGAGCAGGCCATAATCATGGAACTTTTATCCCTTGTGTCCCCAGATATCTCACATGATGCTGGCGAACCAGGCTGCTATAATATACGTAGGTGAAGACTCCCATAAGGAATCTACCAAATCATTTAGGTCATGTCCATCGGGATATATAATGTCACATACTGGCAGTCCATGCGATCAGTCATACCACCATGTCCCGGGATGCTGTGCCCAAAGTCCTTGATGTTAAAGGCACGTTTAAATCCGGAAGCGAAGAATCCTCCAAAGGGTGCAACAAGAGAGGCGAAAAACGCAAGAAGTAAAAGGTGAAATTGGTACGGCGCATATGGAATAGTACTGATGGAGCGACCAAACTGTGAGATCACGAGATCATGACAATTTGAATGACAATTTGAACCAGGGATTTTCGATTGTACATACCAGGGTTGATACAAACATCGCCACAGGTTTCCAGATCTCCCAATCTTTCCATACAAAGACAGGATTAGGTGTACAGTGAGTATGACTCCATGCACTAATGCCAAGATCGTGAACAGGACAAATCATGTAGTCAAACTGCATAAAGTAGGTGCCCCAGATGACACCGAATATCAGCGTGCTCCAGACTGCTCCAACAAACCCTTCGACGGTCTTTTTCGGGGAGAGTTTGATTAACGGAGTGCGCCCGAGGGTGATACCCCAAACGTAAGCAAAGACATCGTTGCAAATGACGAGGGACGCTGGAACCCAAAACCAAATCATCCCCTCGAGTATGTTATTGACGATAAAATGACTATCTCTAGATTAGAAACTTCAAACAAGTTTGAACGCAACTGGCTGACCTCGATACGACAATCAATAGCAGACTCATATGCACCCAACAAAAGAGCCCGAATTGTTGCTTCAGATAACCTTTCTTGAGTGACATCACGAAACCCATGAAGCCGATCGTATATAATATGAAACTGATCATGCGGTGATTCGTCGCGAAAGGGAGAAGCTGTGCATCAGCAAAGACAACATGCTACAGAGCTAACGTCAATCAACTTGTTTAGAATAGCATGTATAGAAAAGGACCTTAAAGTAATAGATGATACTCTCCCCATACAGAAAATAGTTTGTGACGGCGAAAAAATACCAATTGAGTGTTTTACTCCATGGATCCTTCCCGCCCAGGTCTTCCGCGTCGTAAGACTCCGGTTTCGACGATTTGAGGGAAAAAAGCGCCGTGACTTCCCTATAGACGAGTGTCTGACAAAGCATGACAAGTAAGATCATGTACGCGTGGCCGAGAAGCAGCAGACCTAGGAATCGCGTCAATGAGAAACATAGGCTCAAGGTTGAGGAATAGGTACCGATAAAACCACCAATCATGATGAATGTCCATAGCGTACGAGTAATGAAACTCTGTCGTTTTTTCGCCTTTTCTTTGTCCTGAGATGGCACTGGTTGAGATTGAGTTGTGGCATACGGAACCTCGACAAGCGAATCTGCTAGCCCTTCCCCATGTTTGTCTCCCGATTCCGAAACCAATTTTTCATTGTCTGGAGAAGGTAAAGGTCCCAGTGGAACTGGCCCGGACTCTGGTTGATCTTCTGACGTGGGACATGGAGGAGTCGAGTCTGGTGATGCAAGTGCGAGAGGAGACTCGATGGGTATGTCATTCATAAGCAAATTAGCAGTGGTAGCTAGCACTTTCGGGTCGGTATCAGCAAGTTCAATCAGAGGAATATCCTCTGAAAGATTTGTGGAAGTGGAGGTTAGAAGAGGGGATGGTTCCGAAGGTTTGATTGTTGCCTCGAGAATATGTCCGCGCTGAACTTTTGCCAGCGCCTTCTGTTGCTGTCGTTTCTCGGCACGAGCGAGCTTCTGAGCTCTTTTTATGGCAGATTTTGAGGGTTTCAGTTCCTGCTGGGGACTTGCAGATTATTAGACAAGAAGACCTTTACGCGAGACAGGTCGGCATACATTTCTGGCGAAGACACCACAACGACATCCTCTTCCGACTCCTCGCCCGAGTCGACTGTCAAAGCATCAAATGTGGTTTTAGACGCGACAACGGGGTGTCCAGCGACTCGGCTCATGGTTGTCAACCGTCACAGGGAAGTTTCTTCTCAAGCTCAGTGAGAAAAGCACTATGTTTATGTAATACACGAAGTTATAAAAACAACATAATAAATTCAGTTCTATCTAATGGTATGTAGTGGGTACAGGATTGATATTGAAGACGGGTCTAAAGCCCAATACATTTGAAACACGCCGCTAAAACTTCCAATCGTCCTCAACTTCTCTCGCCCAAGGAACTACGGGTAGCAATGAGACGGAGAAAATATCTGGACACAAGTGAACGCACATTTCGTAAGAAGCGTCTTGGAAAACAGCTTTTCTAATGGGACGTCGTGAGTCTTGCACCACGCCACAGTAATTCTAGCTTATGATTAGTTACTTTCATCCACCAGAGAAGGCGAGGTACTTGCCGAGGATCTAAATAATTGATTTTACTGACGGGAGGGAGTACATGAGAAATGGGAAGGTAGAGAGTATGCTCTCACCAACCTAGTTCCGAGGGCAACTTCTTTGCCAGCATCTCGATCTTCGATCTGGAGGGCAAAACCTTTAATTTTCTCGGTCAGTTTGTCGATAGCTTCCTCAATTTTTTCAACGGGTCTGTCCCTTTTCAGAGTGGCCTTCTTGGTTCCTCGCTCCTTAGCAAGTTTCTTGAAATCCTCCTCTATAGAAAGCCGTCTCTCT
This sequence comes from Termitomyces sp. DKA19, assembly GCA_018851325.1. NCBI lineage: Eukaryota > Fungi > Basidiomycota > Agaricomycetes > Agaricales > Lyophyllaceae > Termitomyces > Termitomyces sp. DKA19. Next base: position 125,984 of record JABCKS010024853.1, on the reverse strand, counting down.
TGAAGAACGTCATCGGAAAGAGCATCCTTTCCATCTTCAGCGAGTTTTTCATTGTCCTTTAGGAATTTTTTTTCTGCCTTTTCGAGCTCTTTCGCTTTGAGTTCCTCTTCGTAGGCGACAATCCAGTCATCATCGATGTCGGACTCGTCCTCAGCATACTTCTTGTTCTTCTTGTACTTGGAATCTAGGTTGATTAGTGCGTGTCGAAGCTTCATCTTTTCGTACTTGAGGCTACGAAGCTGTAAAGACCCGTCAATACTGTTTTTCAAATGATAGTATCAAGATTATACCTTGTGACGCATCTTCTCCATGGACTGATCGTGAGTCTTGGGGACACTCCTTTGATGATTACATAAAATTGCGACCATTCGGTTAGCTCGATTATAAGCATTGAGTTTCTCCTGTTGAGTGGAGTCGGAAAGGTCGTCTTCATCTAAAAGACGTTGGAAGGTGCTCGAAGCGTTGAAGGTACGGAAAACCTTCGCAGTAAGTCCTTTCATCTCAGATGTGAGATGTTTATTAAGTGAACTTGTCTGTTTACCGACGAGTCACAAGTAGAACAGGAAGAACATGAAGACAGGCTTACGTTCACACGATCAAAGAGATTGTCATCGTCATTCTTGTTCTCTTTGAAAATCCTAATGTTCTTGAACACTTGTGGTTCAACATCGATTCGCTTGTAGTAACGAATCGAATCCTTCCCAAGAAAGTCGAAGACGATGAAGTTTGGCAACTCCAGCGTCACATGTTCGCAACGAAGAGAACAGCAGCCAACGGTATCCGCCTCATCTTCACCCTTTTCATTCCCCGCACGAAGAGCCAGTTTATCAATAAAGTACATTGCAGTGGCGCGCTGACGATCGGCCATAACTTTAGATTTCAAATCACGAGTATAATTTTGACGAATACGATCGACGTGGTCCTGACTTGAGGTGTCAAAACTTGAAACCAAACGTCGCCTGGATCAAATCTCACCTTGAGTTCTCGAGCCTTCTCAAACTTCAGCATGTCGCTTTGGCCTTTGAGAGAGCTTCCGGCAGCTAAGAAGACATATTTATGATTACCATTAACATTCTCTGTCCAATTAGCGAGCCAAGTAACGGTATTATCGTGCGTTATAGCTTTCCATGTACCGGGTACATTTGGCACTGGTATTGGGGCATCCTTGCCTATATTAAGCGTGATGTCCTCGGGTCTCACTCGAAACTATCTCATTGATTAGTAGAAAGATGTATGGATGTGAGATCGTTGCGAACTTTGAGTGCTCCCTTCTTAGGATGATCGCCACGACCTCTGAAAAGGCCAGGAGGCTCGACACGAAAATTACCAATTTTCTCCTTGCGTCCATCGAGGAGGCATGTCATATATTTCGCTTCAGATTCATCCTTTGCCTTCTTTGCTTCCTTTTTCTCTTGTGAAGACATGGCTTTCTTCTTTGCTTTTTCCGCCTCGAAATATTCATACATAGGACGGAAATCGCACAACTCGAAAGAGGTTATTCTCGTACCGTCAAGCTGAGAGGAGGTCTAAGTGGAATACAATGATGTAAGTTGACCTGACTTACCGGAGGGTGCTTCTGAAGGATAAGTTCCCAGTCTTCGAAAAAGTTTTTGTTGAATGTGGCATCTTGAGCGTGTTCCGTCTCCAACATTGCTCCATAGAATCCAGCCACTTCCTCTGCGGCTGGAGGAAGATCGACTTCCTTCCCTGGTCGATTTTGTAAGGCAGTGATCATTGCAGATAGGAAGACGGCCATACCGTTATACTTCATCTTGACAAGTTTAGGTAGAGGCTCGTAGGGAGGGGGAAATATGACCCCGTTGTGCTCAAGCGTTTGCCATTTGACAGAACCATCGCCTTCGACATCCGCATCCCACCATCTAAAAACCTCCTCCTGCTCTTCTTTCTCCTTCTTCCTGCCCTTAACCGGAGCTTCATCTGTAATTTCCTTCGCAATTTTATTAGTGCGCTTCTTGGGTTTAGGAGTATCAGAGCCGGATACGTCTTCTTCCTTCTTGGCTTTCTTCGCTCGAGGCTTCGCAACGGCTTTCTTAGTTAGAATGGATCTGTCATCGTCATCATCGCTCTCCGACTTCAGTTTCCGCTTCCTCGAAATTACTGCTTTCTTGGATGCTGAAGAAACTTTGTCGTCCAATATACTCGAGTCTTTTTGTTCCTCTTTGAACTTCTTTTTCAGGGGTTTCTTCACCGGTTCATTCGGTTTGAGTGGAGGTGGAGTGTCGGTGTTACTGTCAGAAGATATTGGCTCTGGTTTTGTTACCTTCTTCCCATTCGCACCGCTGGAACGACGACTAGAACGAGTGGAAGTGCTAGCAGGTGCTGCACGTCGTGCTATTGGTGCGGAAGCGACCGGTTTAACCGGAGAGGAAGCAAGAGGTGTATCCTCATCGCTAGACGACTCGGCATAGGGGGGTTTCTTGCGCTTGAGCTGAGAAGGAGTGGCAATGCGCTCAGAAATGCGTCTCGTTTGGGACTAGATGATGAGGTGGCATCATTGACGTTTGTTGAACAATTGGTGTTTGCTCGGACCAAACACGCAAGCTCACCAATGGCAGATCATCGTCCTCACTCATGGATACATCCCCGTCCGCCTCGCTCGCGAGACCTTTACCATTGGCAGTCACGGGATTGGACGCTGATTTCGGACCAGACAAATTGCGGTCTATGGAGGTGGCAGGAGGTTCTCTGGGCATGAGTGCAATCGCAGAATGGACGTTACACACTAGACGAGTGATAGGAGGAACTAAAGAATGGGAAATGGGCGGGCAAAGGGAGTAGAGAGGGAGGAATGAGACAAGTCGATAAATTTGATCAAATTTCCGGACAAGTCGCATTGACCTGCCCTAATCAGATCACGCATCTATCCAAAAGAGTCATGGACCGGCGCAAGTCGGCTAGTTGTTGGTCCTCCACTCGCACAGGTTAAGTCCGTTTCTTACAGTCTTGTACATCTACTTATTATTTTAAGAACGTTTTCTCAGTCATGTCCAACCTTCCACTCTTCAGGGATCCATGGGCCAAAAGAGAGGCGTGGCGGAAGAATCCCGTCTTTTCTAACCGCGTCATGTTTCGTCAACTCTTTCCTGGCTTTGGGATTGCAGTTGTTGCTTTCACCGCCTATGTGATTGGGGAAAATATATATCTGAGTCGAGATCCACAAGTGGACCATCACCATTAGTTTTGGTGGGAGGTGCGTAAATTGACCTTCGTGATTATTTCGTATAAACCACATGTCCTCTAGGGTAGCCATTGACATCGCCCCAAGTATTATCATACTATGAATGCGTACTTATGACGTCTCCTTTCTCTACTCAAGCATGTGCTTTTTCATATCGAGCGTCTGATTTGCGCGCTTTACCAGACTCGAACATACTGATGATACCCGAGCTTTCTGGTAGACGTTAAACTCGGACTCGCAAGGTTTCGGCTTGTACTCAGGCTAAAAGAAGAGCTTCCAAGCATATCTTTTTCCACCAGATTTCATGAGTGATATCCGACGATTGTCTTCTCTTCCATGTGGTATAAATTCGCACTGTGGAGTATACTCGCGAAATATCTGGCGTGATGAAAATGACACGGTCATTGATGGGTACACAAACGAAGGTTTCGAGAGGTCGGAAATGGTCAGGAATGGCTTCACGGTGGCAGCCTGCTTGCAGGTGGCCTCTTCTTGCGGCTCGATTAGTTACGAAGTAGACGCAGCATGATCCGTAAACCCGTGTTTTGTCTGTCTTCACCCCCAGCCTATCGCACTCGACTGTAGGTTCAGGATTATCGGAGGGCCAACAAATTCCCGACATGAATAATAAATATCCTGAAGAAATACCGTGTATGCATAGGTGCCCTCCTTTATTGGAGTTGATGGAGCGGTAAGTGGTGCTCCTCAATTGCACCATCCTTGAGTGCCATCGACGCTCTCGATGTTTTATCTGCATTTTACGTCAGATTAACTGAGCGCTGAGGATAGTACCTTTGACAACGTAGTCATCCGATCATGGTGCACGACAAAGATGCCATATCCGTTATTCCGAAAAATCTCCTTAGTATCATTAGTATATTTTTTCACTGTCGTTTCTCGTAGCCTTCGGCGGCCGTATGTTGCCGCATCGTGGAATGCTCGTGAAATCATGAAATCATGCAATAACTTCGTTCCCGCTGCAAGCAGAGGCATCAAGAAAATGCGATTAGTGTGAATCGCTCACTGTATGGACGTACGGCATTTTCCAGCTTTTGTCACCTCCTAGAATATAAAACAGAACATCGAACAGGTAGAATTTTTCACCCTCAAGGCCCGATCCTTTCTCCGATTGAGGTTGCTCATTTCAGAAGGGAAAAATGATCGCAACCTAACCATCGCCTGCTAGAACAGAGATGCATACATAGATGCTCCCGTCACCATTCATGTGTTTTGAGGTGCTCAAACTTGGATCCGATCGGGTTCAGAGAGATGCACCTGCAATAGATGATCATGGGTTTCATACCATCTGCTTTTTAGGCACCGGACTGTTACCAATAGTCCATTGGGTATCCGGGATTCTATACTGACCCAAATGATACCTGCCGATATCGAGGTATGAACAAATCTTCCAAAGGAACGAAGGAACGAAATCCGTTCATGCTGCCGGCAAGCCGCAATATAGGCTAAGAAGGCGGGAGTAAAATAGTTACGGTACTCTACTCCGGTAATGTATGATAGTAACGGTTATGGTGGTGTTCCAAAGGAACGAGTTCTGAGTGTCGTATCGTAAATCGACAACGATCAGCGCGCCGGATATCAGATCGACCATCATCCGATATAAACAAAGTCAGCTTGCAAGATACGTACTTGAGTATATGTAGTTTACTCCTAACCTAAGTATACTTCAGGGTCGGCATGTGTCGGCAATCTTCTGATTTATCTGATCTCGATGATCAAGGTTCACCAAAGTAATCCGAGTCCCAACGCCCAGTCAAAATTAGGCTGAAATAACTCCTCCTTGGTCCCACTCCATCCCGAACCCCGAGAGACAGAACTAGTCTAACTATGATATGGAACATTTTCCTAAGATTCCTTCTGGAATAAGAACCACGAGGTCTTGTCCACAAAACGGCTATCCGGGTTGCTCCTTCACCCCTGCCGGGTCGTTTGTGTGGCTCCCATTGCCTTGAGGCCGCTCGTCATCATCGACTAGGGCAGATCCCTGGCCGACGCAACCCACTATCCAGGCACATGGTTTGATTTGTTCATAGAAAGACTCTTTCCATAAATACTAAGTCAAAAACACGAAGATTTTCCCTTCTCTCCATGTCTCGTCAATACACCGCTATCATATTCGACCTCGGAGACGTGTTATTCAAATGGTCCCGCGATACGAAAACCAGTATATCAGCCCGGACTCTTCGTGAAGTCCTTTCCTCACCTACATGGTTCGATTACGAAAGGGGCCGTCTCTCTGAAGCCGATTGTTACGCCAAAATTGGGGAGGAATTCATGCTCGAACCTGAGGAAATCGCACAGACGTTTCAACAGGCTCGGGATTCTGTCCAGGCTGACGACGAGCTTATTGCATTGATTCGAGAAATCAAGGCTCAGACCAACGGCGAACTTCGAGTCTTCGCTATGTCGAATATCTCCTTGCCTGATTATGAGGTCCTTCGCACGAAACCAGCAGACTGGTCGATATTCGACCAAGTTTTTACTTCGGGCGCTGCTGGTGAACGTAAGCCAAATCTTGGCTTCTTCAAGCAAGTCTTGTCGGCGACCGGTGTTGACCCTCATAGAATTATCTTTGTGGACGATCGTTTAGAAAATGTTCTTTCCGCACGTTCTCTCGGTCTGCACGGCATCGTCTTCGATAACCGGAAGATCGTCGCCCGTGCTCTCCGCAATCTGGTTGGCGACCCAATTACGAGGGGCCGTGCATTTCTCAAGCAGAACGCTGGTCGTCTATTATCAGTGACAGATGCGACTGACAAGCACGTCGCTGTTGAGCTTCGAGAGAACTTTGCTCAGCTTTTAATACTTGAGGCCACCAATGACCGGTATGTAACGTCAGTCGCAGTTCAAAATAGACTCCACTTAATGTCATGCAGGACTCTTGTCGACCTGGTAGAGCACCCAAGAACGTGGAACTTCTTTCAAGGTATCCTGGTTCTCCCCTTTGGTGAAGGAATGTCTCACTGACTTTGTCCGTCCAGGAAAGGGACAGTTAACTACGGAACAATTTCCGTTCGATCTTGACACGACGTCCCTAGCTCTGACCGTGCTCCGCCGGGAAAAAGAACTCGCATTTTCTATTATGGATGAAATGCTTGAGTATGTAGGTCCAGATGGCATAATTCTTGTATGTCCTCAAATCAACTGATATCCTCGAACTCATACATACGGAGTTAAACAGACTTATTTCGACCATCGCAGACCCCGTTTCGATCCTATTGTTTGCGTGAACGCCCTCAGTCTCTTCTACTCGTATGGTCGCGGCAATGAGCTTCAGAAGACGTTGCAATGGGTCTGTGAAGTCCTTCGTAATCGAGCATATCTTGAGGGCACCAGATACTATGAAACCCCTGAATGTTTCCTCTATTTCACCAGTCGGTTATTGGCGAGCTCAGGTGATCAGGAGCTGCACGCTATGCTGAAACCTCTCTTGAGGGAGAGAGTGCAAGAGATGATCGGTGCTAAAGGAGACGCTCTAGCACTAGCGATGAGGATCATTGTCACCGACTTCGTGGGGATTAGGAACGAGGTTGATCTAAGAGCACTGCTTCCTCTGCAATGCGAAGATGGTGGTTGGGAGATCGGGTGGATGTACAAATACGGATCGTCGGGTATTCGGATCGGAAATCGCGGCCTCACGACTGCTCTTGCCATCAAGGCTGTCGAAGCTATGACCAATCCGTCAATATCAATGACTCACTCGCAATCTCCCGATCCCAACCTTGTTGCATCACCGATACCCCCAACAAAGGTAGGGTCCGCTGCCGCCACAGGACGCCACCATCGCACCAAGTCGCTGAGAGATTCGCTGCAGTGGCTCTGGAATGTTGGCAAGAGTAGCAAGCCTATCGAGGTTTGAGCACCAGGGAAGTATGAATATTCGGACAAAACCTAGTAATACTGTACAATCTCCGCTATCACTCATTCGCTATCGACGCTAGACTAGCTTTCCTAATTACTTACTGACTCACACCGGATTTTTTGCATCAGTTTGGATGGATTTAAACGACTGTAATGATTTTATAACTACTTTCAATTCTAATTTTTTGTTTTTCAACCTCGCAAAAAGCGCTTGTATACGACATTTTCGGTCTCTTCAATGTATGCAAAATTGAGTTTCTCCAAAAACTCATCGAAGGCGGCATTGTCAGAAGGCGGCACTTGAATACCGGCCAAAACCCTGCCAAGATCTTCAATGTCGTTAGTTAGTAACAAGAAAGGTATCTACCACATTCACGCACCGGCACCATGATTACGATAGTGGAAAAGAGATATATTCCACCCTTGTTGGAGGCCAAGCAAGAAGGATCGAAGAGCGTTAGGTCGTTCGGGGAATTCTAGGGTCTAAAATAAGAGTTTTCCCAGCACGAAAGAAAGAAGATTTACCAAACCGGAAGATACGTTCATCGGGTACGACTTGACAGCCACCGACCATATACCTTCCATGGCTTTTCGCTAGCTCATCGTCACTAATATCGTATCCCTTCATGTCATTCATCTCAAGTGCTGCCAAAATCTCTTTTACTTCTTCCTTGCGTGATTTTGGATCTACTCTGAACGAAAGCATGACGTGCGCTCGGTCCCCTGTGATATTGTATCGATATATAAATTCTGTTACTGCTCGGGGGTGGATGACGGTGTGAAGAGCGATAAAGCTTATCAACCACATCACGGCGTCAGCATTTGCTTACCCACCAACAAAGAACAAACAGACCTTCCCGGCCGTTCTGGAATATCGACACTCAAGAGAGCCTCCCGACCCTCTCCAAGTTCCGCGCGTTCCGCAACAAACCGTAAACGATCGAAATTCATGTTAGCACCGCTGACTACGGCCACAAACTTTTTCTGAGCTCCAATAAGATTGTTGTTAATGATATAGCGTTTCAGGCCAGCAAGGGACAGAGCACCCGCCGGCTCAGTGATGGAACGGGTTTCTAACGATGAGGTGATTGAGCATTGCAGCAACAGGAGAGGAGGCGGACGTTGAAACCTTCAAATACATCCTTTATTGCAGCACATATCTCGTCATTGTCTACTAAGACGATATCTTCCAACAACTGCTTGCAAATTCTGAAAGGCTCTTCCCCAACGACTTTCACAGCTGTGCCGTCGCTGAAGGGACCAACTTCCTTGAGAGTAGCGCGATCACCTAGAGCAAGGCTTCGCTTCATTGCATCACCATCAATGGTCTCAACACCAATCACTTTGGTAGCTGGATTACCGATTCTCTTTACGTATTCGCAGATGCCAGCGATCAGCCCACCCCCGCCGACAGCGGCAAAGATCCCATCCAATTTATCGGAGTCCGGAGATTGTTTCAAGATCTCCATACCCACAGTTCCTTGCCCTGCAATAACGAGGGGATCGTCATACGGGGGGACAAAAGCTAGACTATGGATGGCCGCTAGGCGGGCACATTCTGCCTTCGCTTCGTCGAAATCTGACCCATGAAGGATGACCTTCGCTCCGAGCCTGGTTACGTTGCGAACCTTGATGGATGGAGTCCCTTGAGGCATCACAATCGTACAAGGGATTCCCAGCCGAGCACCAGAAAGCGCGACACCTTGAGCATGGTTGCCTGAACAGATTTAGGGGAACAAGTGAGTTAAATCAGCTGCCAAACCAGAAAGAAAAAGTACGCACACTAACCAGCGCTGCAGGTGATGACACCTTTCCATCTCTCCTCTTCTGTGAGATTGGCCATGTAATTGTATGCACCCCTGATCTTGAAGCTGAAGACTTCCTGCAGATCTTCGCGTTTTAGCCAGATCTGATTTCCAAGCTTGGCACTCAGGTTTGTGGCAAGAACGAGAGGAGTTTCCTTGAGGATGTCATATACTTTAGAAGTGAGAATGAGCTTGAGGTAATCAGGAGTGTTAGAATCGGTGAGAAAATGCTTTGCGAGCCGTGGATAGGACAGAGGCTCAGGAGCATGGGAAGAGTACTCGATGGTGGCGGTAGGAGCCATATTGGGAGAGGCCAATGTGAGTCATGTAACAGCAGCACCATCGACCGACGTCGGTAGCAAAAAAAATGATGGTCACGGTGTGTGACGAAAGCACGTGATCAGAGTTGTGGGTGATCCATGTCAAGTGCTGAGAAGAAACTTGGAAGCCGTCGGCCATGGCTCAAGCTGCGACGATGGGCCCGCCCTCTTCTCCACGCGAAACACGTCGTTCTGGTCGTCGCTCCTTCCCCTCTGCCTCTACCAGTGCCTCCAAGTCCCCAGATTCAGACCCCCCTCCTAGGCAAAAGGAATTTCCCAACAGACCTCCTCTCACATCCTCAACGAGTAACGGGCGTCAGAAGCGCCTCAAGCAGGAAGACCCAGAAGAAATTGTCGATGACCGTAAAAATGGCTCCGTCCCTTCTACAAGCTCATCCAGCTCCACCAACGCCGGTCGGGCGAAACGAAAATCCAAGGACAAGGACAAGGACAAACAGGCCGCTCTCGAAACGATGAATCCAGTGGACACCGTCGATTCTTCCCACAATCCACCTCTGGATGCCCCAGAGGACGAGGAGCAGGGCATTACGCGTTGCGTCTGTGGTAGCACTGGTGAGCCCTGCAAACCGCACTTCCCATAAACTCCTGTCCTCATTGGATATTCCTGTAAGGAGAGGATGACCCGGATGCGGGCGAATTTATGGTGCAGTGCGAGACCTGTAAGGTTTGGCAACACGGGCTATGCATGGGATTCGAATCTGAAGATCAGCTCTACGACGACGACTATTACTGTGAAGAATGTAAACCAGAGCTTCACTTGGATCTTCTCAAGTCGGTGTCCATGTTGCCATCACATATTCCACTAATCGGAGGTTTTCTAGGAAACGTTCCAAGCGGCCCCCGCGGCAGTCATCCACCAACTCACATCACAACTCTTCTACTTCACGTGTATCACGCTCTCATTCTCCTGCCACTCTTTTGAAGCAGCCAGCAAAACGCAGAAATACAATGAACAGTCGGGATGCCGCTTTTGACGAGAGCCTCAAGGAGATCATCGAGGCGACCGCCGCTGAGGCTGCCGCAGCTCACGATAATGCCAGTGTAACGTCTGGTGGAACTCGTGACCCACAACAGACAATAGACGATGAAGCAGACCAGGGGTCAAATAACCGAAGAAAAAGAAAACGGGGCGAAGAGGATATGTGCGCGCTTTTCTTTCTTCTTTTTGATGCTCTACGTATGACGCTCTCTTCATCCAGCCTTTCAAAAAAACGCACGAGATCTGCTTCTACTGCATCTGATCAGCCAGGATCAGTCGTTAGAGACAGCACTCCTGGTCAAGTCAGGACTCTCGCTCCAGCCAACATCTTGACTTCGAAGCGTTCAAACAAACGGGGGGGTAAAAAGGCTCCACCTGCTGCGCTCAATCTGGATGCACTTGCGGCTATTGACGGGGATGAAGGTACATATGCCTTCCTAAAAGTCTTTTTCTTCTAGACTCACGTGATGAGTCATATAGTCCAGCCTTCTTCAGGTACAGTGAAGCGACAGGGAAATAATAGCCGTGCGAAGTCTTCTCAAGGACCGAAACGACCGCCAGCGTCCTATTCCAACAATGCTGCTGTTGGGGAGAACAATAATCGTCGTGCCCCGCTTAATGGACCAAGCCAAATACCAGGTTTGAGCGCGAACGAGTCGGCTCGTGCTTACCGTAATACACATGCATATGCCGTTTCTCAGCAACAGCTCTATACCTCTTGGAATCTGCCAGACTATCTCGCCCATCTGGAGCCGATGTTGCCTACGGAGGCACCACAGCCGTTGGAAGTTCGAGGTAGTGCTAGTGCCTCCGGAGTCGGAGGGGAAAGTGCTGATCACACCGTCGAAAGGGGTGTCAAGATTAAATGGCCAGCCAAAAGGATGAGTGTAGGAGATATGAACAAACGTGTGAGGTCCCTAGTCGAATGGGTGGGAAGGGAACAGGCGTCGGCTCAAGATAGAAGTAGGCGACGGGAGGCTCTGGCGAAGGCGTACCAAGAAGAGTTGAGGAATGCCAAGAAGACGACTGATCCTGGAGTCGAAGTTGAGGTCGGAAGTATGACGGTTGATGAAAACGAGGGTACAGCATCGATGCGGCCAGAGTCGGCCAATCTCCCCGAGGCCTCCTTGTCTGCTTCTGTATTGCATTTTGACGATACTAAATCATCTGCAACGATGAAAAAGATGGAAGAACTCATGGAGGAGCTCATCAGATTCCAGGAGCGGTTCGGGCCTGGCGCTAGGAATCGAGAGCGAGATCGCAGATTGAACTCGACATGACATAGTCTGAGCCAGCTTTTTATCCTGCCTCTCCTTGCATGGAGGTTGTATCTTCCCAATCACTGGGATCTAATCTTGTATTTGTTCAGCCATTGTAGACAGTTATTCGTTTCTATTGTATTAATATATGACCATTAAAATAATTAAAAATATCGGAAACCTTGTTGCTTACGAGAGACACATTACGGTTATGCAACCTCGCGATTCATTCTTGTAATTGATTTTGGATACTCCCTCCGTCGATGTCCTCATCGACTAGCAACGATCACTTTCATCATACCACCACATATGTAGCTAGTACATCGAGGCAACCATCCCCCGTGCTCTCTGACCATATACCTTGCAGCGACACTGAAGGGCCTTCTGGGGACTATTCAAGTCGAATGGATGAGCTCTTTAATGACGAGTACGAGATGTATGGGGAAGCCGATGCAAACGACGAAGACGAAGGCTTTGTCTACACTGGAGTTGATGCGCCCGACATTCCCGCAGGTTACACGGACCAGCTAAGAGAGGTTCTGGGTTCAGAGCTCACAGATGACGAGATGGACGTGCCTAGTTCAAATTTACCTTCGGTCCATGAAGCAGACCATGAAGCTCCGGGCGGAAAGAGTCTCGCTGTAAGTGTACGTGGGCCGTTAATGCCATTGGTGCGTCTTCACTATGAATTGATTTCGCAGCTCGACGAAGAGACTTCTACAAAACATACTTCGCCTCTGTCTTTGGAATCTGTCACACCCGTACATATGACTTCTCCAGGTTTTAGTACCTTCAAGGTATCGCGACCATTTCTACCCCCGAGTGTTTCACGTCTTCGATCAAACACTCCTCAAGCTCTTCGTTCCCCCTCTAATGGAAGCGGTGGTAGCAGGCTGACCTCCAATGCATACTTTCCAGGAATATCTCCATCTCCTTCTCATATTTCATCCATGTCGCGTTCATCCTCTCGGTCTGATTTCAACCCTGCTAGTGGGCAGATGAACGGGCATACAACGCATTCTGAACGAGATGTTTTCAGGTGGACCGACCTTTCTAACATTTCGAAACAACTATACAACCCTTTAACACAAAAACTTTCGTCTGTACTTGGTGGGCCTTTATTAGGCATCCCTACTGTGATGGCAGTCAATGGGTTGATTTGCGTTGGGACTGACCAAGGAAAGGTCTGCGTTTTTGACTTCAAACAGAAATTAAAATGTATTTGTGGGAATGACACCTCTGGTATGTTTGTAGTCTTTTGTTTAGAATGTTTTGACCAAGAAATTCACTCAAGGAAAGTCGGTCGGAGCTGTGACTGCTGTTGCATTGTCGCACGATCACACTTATGTCGCCTCCGGTCATGCTTCTGGTCACATTCAGTTATTCGATTTGAAAAATCCCAAGGTTCCCGCTCGCTTTGTGCCTCCTACGACTCTTGAAGCAGTTGCCTCGGGCCGCAAGGAAGGTCACATCGAGGGATCGAGAATTATAAGTATAGGGTTCATAGCTGGGCGGCACACTGCCATTGTCTCGTCGGATGATCGTGGTTTAGCATTCTCCCATAGTCTAGGGAAGATGCTTTTCATTGAAGCACCGGATATCCTTCGAATTCTTGGACAGTATCAGCCAAATACTAATTCGCAGACCCCAAGAACTGCAGGTGCTTCATCTACAGCTCCCATTCCTGACACTTCACTTCCGCGGCGTTGTAGGGCGCGATACACGATATTGGCCACGGCGCCTTTGCCACTGGGATCGCCTCACGCAACTGATCCATACAATGTCATTGCCATGCTAACCCCTTCGAAACTTGTTGTTGTTGGGTTGAAGCCCACTCCACGAACCTGGTTTAAATGCCCTCGCGACCTTGACGAGGGGTTTACGTCCAATTCTACATCAAAGACGAGAGGCACGCTGGCATGGCACCCGAGTAATCAACAGCTAGATAGAGCACCTCACTCCAATAGCCATCACAATTCGAATACGACACCTGTGCTCGTCTTCACTTGGGGCTGTGCTCTTCGACTTATCCAAGTGGATGAATCTCGGTCCAAAGAAAAGACACTGAACGTTCGAACAGGGAAGCAAAGTGAAGTCGATGTTGGAAGAATTGTTTATCGAAATGTTGGCTGTTGTTCTACAGCGAACGACATTCTTGCTGTTCAATGGCTAAACGTTCACGTAAGCTGTTGTACTCTTCCTCATTGAAAGAATTTGCGCGTGCTAACTCGAGAACAGCAAATCGCTGTTTTGACTGATCAAACTTTACAGGTTTTGGACGCCCAGGCCCTGAATTTCATCGAATCTGTTAGCTTTAACAGTCTTTCGCTTGTCTCACCGTCTCTTGCATCCACCATCAACGGCGCTATGTCATATATCGATTCTGTGGGCGATGTTGCACATAGCATTCGGATCCACAAGGGCAAGATTTTTCTACTTGTAAGTCGATGCGATAAACTGAAGGGATTGGATTGAAGAAATCTATGTTACAGTGCAGGAACGAGGTCCGAGTGGGAACGCTTCTCACCTGGGCGGACCGCATCTTATCCTTCGTGGAAGATGGCGATTTCCTCAGCGCTATCAACCTTACTAGGTCTTATTACGTCGGCGAGGCTCCTGGAAATACGAATGGCCTTCCAGATGACCCTGTCCTTCGCAAAGCGACCATCGGGGGCAAGATGAAGGACTTAATGCTAGCATCCGCTAGTTATACATTCTCCGAAGATCGCATGACAGACGGAACCCACGTTACTCCAGATGGTCGTGGGGTTGACCGAACTTCTCTCTTCGAAGATCTGGTAACAGTTTCTTGCCGTGCATCCATCGCCCTCGATGATTATGAATTCCTGTTCGAGGACCTTTTCCAGCGATTTGATGATGCAGGAATTCCAAAGATATTCTTGCGTCAGTTGGAAACATTTGTTCTCAATAACGACATGCGACACGTACCCCCACGAGTCACTCAGCGATTGGTCACCCTGCATGAGGAGGATAACCGCCCGGATCGTATTGAGAGGATAATATGGCACATAGAACCTGCATGCCTGGACATCAATCAAACTATTAACCTCTGTCAAAGGTACCACCTATATGATGCCCTCATATATATCTATACTCGAGCACTTCATGATTACATCGCGCCCGTCGTCGAATTGCTTGGTCTGATCAGAAAAATTCAACAATCTCGACAATCCAAATTCGAACACACAAATTCACCGGATCCAGACGCCGAAGTTAAGATGGATGCCATCATCATAAACGCATACAAGATCTATCCTTATCTTTCAACGGTCTTATCTGGCCTTTCCTATCCTAGCGAAGAACCTTTACAGGATGATGATGCCCTACGTGCCAGGAAGGACGTTTATGCTTTCGTGTTTCTTGGACGCTCTGGCGCCTGGCCATCTGGAGAGGGGTCTAGACTCATACTTACTGCAGACGAAGAGGGCGGTGCCGAACCAACCTATCCTTATGTTCGGCAGCTTCTTCACTTTGATGCTGAATCGTTCCTTCACTCCCTCGACATTGCTTTCGAAGACCCTTTCCTGAACGATGAGGCTCAGAGTATCAATCGGCTTGTTATCGTTAGGATATTGCTGGAAATCATGGCATCTGGGGATCTCTCTCCTGCAGGTTCCACTCTTGTCAACATTTTTATCGCTCGCAACGTTCCGAAATATCCCCAATTCTTTATATTAATGCCTCCCAGCGCGCTTCATGATATACTTGTACGTCTCGCCGAAGACCCAGATCTTGACACACGCGAAGATCGACAGTTGGCTGCAGAATATCTACTCTCTACCTATAATCCTCATGACAGTGAACACATCTTCCATCTCTTCGAAGCTGCGGGATTCTATCGAATACTACGATCGTGGCATAGGCAGGAACGTCGCTGGGGACCATTGCTTTCTGCCTACTTGGACGACCATGATCTTCGTCCTTCGGAAGTTCTGTTCAGCGTCGATGAAGTTTTGACTATGAATAGTCGTGCCAACAAGGGCTCATTATCCCCCGACATATATGTTACCTTGTCAAGTTATCTTCCTCAACTGATGGCTTTTAGTGTCATGGATACAGCGTCTCTGCTTGACAAGCATGCGCCTGACCTTCACGAGACAGCGTTGCAAAATCTTCCAGACAATTGTGATCAGCTCCTTTATCTACGTCGCCTTCTTAGCCCACCGGAGCAAGTGCAAGACGACGAAATATCACGATCATCAGACTGGGCGCCGTCACAGAAGATATCTGCACGTCTTCGTCAGCTTTATGTATCTCTGCAATGCCAGTGGCATTCGGACTGCGTGATTGAAACTTTGAAGTACTTTCCTATCGATTTCGTAGATTGGGATCCAATCCTCCTCATTTGCGAAAAAGAAGGGGCATATGATGCGGTAGTGTGGGCAATCAACCAGCGTGGCTACCCACAGGAAGCCTTACAGAAAGCTGAAGCATTTCAAAAGCGATTAACTCGGCGAATGATCAATGCCGTTATGGATCCATCAGACCAGAAAGGTGAAATTCGCCGTGATCTTCAGTCTTTAGTATCTATCGCCACAATCGGTGTATCAATATGTCTGCGACATTCTAGGGACGGTTCCAAATTTGAGGTTTCCTTAGAGGATATCTGGTTTCAGCTGCTCAGCAGTCAAATACACAGTGTTCAAGCGCTATCGTCTTTGGGGACGACCGGGACTGGGCTGCAGGGGACTCTTAGTGAGCAGGACGATGCAATGATCACACTTCGAACGCTTGTCCAGAAGACATTCGCATCTCTAGTTTCTGTTGCTACAACACAAGCCGTCTCCTTTCCTCGCCTATTCAGACGACTTGTTGAATCTGCCCCTCCCTCTATGCATGCTCAGTATACTGAGTTCCGTGCCATCCTCAGAGGCATGTTAGAATCTTACAGATCAGAGGGAGACATGCTTGTCATTGTGAAACATCTTGTTGACCGTGACTTGTTCGAAACTCTGGCGGAAGTCGTGCGAGAACGTGATCGTGGTTGGGCCGCTTCTCAAGACTTTTGTACCTACTGTCAAAAGCCCTTGTTCAGGCATGCAACTGCGACGGTTTCCCATTCTAATTCTAACACAACCTATGCCTCAAAAATTGTGGTTTCTCGGGCAGGATTGGTATATCACGACAATTGTTCACCTTAATTGGATCTATGTGTTACAACAATCATCACAGTGCCTATTTCTAGTGAGAGGCAGGAACAATCTACGAGCAATCAGGAGCTAAACAGTGGTTAGATTGTCATAATGCGGTCAACTGCAATGTCTTGCCTTCCAGAGCTTGAACCATGTCTCTTAAGGTGTTGTAGGCTTCGCGGTTCTCCAAGACAACCCCAAGAGACTCCCCGTCTCTTCCAAATGCATCCACATCAAGGATCATCTGGATGCGGATGCGTTCCTCGTCTCGCCCATCATCATCCCTCCCCGCGTTGGAACTTCCAAAGAGAGAAAAAGTTGTCTTTTTCCCCTTCTTGAGTCTGCGGAGAGATTCTTCTGTCTTCTTCATTGCGGAAAGGTAATATATGTATCTACAAGAAAAATTGAACATTCAAGTACAAAAATGGGCAGCGGAGCGTACCTTTGCGTAACATTCTCAAATATCTCAGTAGAGTAGGGTTGAAGATAATCTTTTCCCAGGGAAGCCCCTATACCGTCCCCGACACCAATACCGAAGAATAGCTTCAAAGGTCGTAGAATAGACGCCACGAAATAGCTTGGTTCGGTTGGGGTACGCTTATTGGACATAGCCCTGAATTGTGAGGGGATTGATCGGACAGGTAAAAGAGCGTCAGAACAGCGTCTCGTAAGAATGCTGACGATCTCATTTGATAGCGGGGCAATCAAGCCGGTTAAATTAGACAGAGAGGAATGAAGGGCCTCTGTAAAAGAGTTTGTGGCGCTTCATCAAGAGATCAGTGATTGATCGAACCTTCGGCACTTGCACCACTTGCAACTTCATCGTCGGACATTTCAGGAAGCATCACGCTGATTTCTTCACGCCAAAGTGCCAATAGATGGGTTCGCAACGCTTTGATATCAAGCATTATGGCGACATTTTGTCGTAGGGTAGCATCGTCGACTACTGTAGTTTCCACAGAGGATGATTCTTGAGCCTGAACAGGAGTGGAAGCACGGGTTTGTGAAGGGGAGGAAGGGTTCTGTGTGGTAAATATTCGGAAATTGATGGAGCAAATTATAATACAGAACACTACCTTGTCTGCTGTCGAGGGTTTTGAGGTAAGTTCATGTCTCGATATATTCTGATCCAGCCATGTCTTATACCTACTCAAGATCTGGAAAGGTTGTTAGAAAATGATGGCTTGTACCCTGAGTGAACTAGCCTGCAGTGTCAGCCGCCAGAACTTGTGGCATAGATCTGCGATGAACACCTCCGCACTCCAACAAGCAGTAATAGCAACCCATACTGCGTTTGCCTGAGATGTTGCGAAGGTCATTGTGTCTATTGAACACCCTTTTAGCCTACGGGACGTTCATACCAAGTGAGGTCCAATTGACCTTTAGAAATCGTAGGGTCGATCCGGCCAACGGAAAGCGATTCTTCGAGGGATCCAACAATCTCTTTCCATCGCATTTGGAAGTAAACAGGTAATTGCCATCGCTGCTCAAAGGCAATATACGTCGGATGCGCTCGCATAGCCCTGATGGAATGTACTGAGGGGGCTAGATATTCCAAAGAACGAATGAACGCTTGGGAAAGCTCGTAATGCTGAATAATAATCGCGAATCCAGGTCATGCTGCTACGATAGTTCTCAATACTTACTTTCCTAAACTCATTGGGTCGTCCGGACGCAAAGATATATCCACCCAATTCATCGATCATTGTCCTTCCTATCTCTTCCCATATTACATTTGCCATGATTTCAAATTCATGAGACGTATGCTCTGTTGAGGGAGAAGGAGAGCCAAGCTCTTCAGCTCGAGACGTAGACACCGACTTTAAAGACACCATTTCTGCGATGCTCATGATGCGTCCGAGATCCCGCTCGACAAAACGTAAAACCTGATTGTACAATCTAGCCAGAGGTTCATCGTCGTCTTCCAGCAGAGAAATAAACGGAGAAGTAGACGTGGCTTTCATTGAAAACGAATTGTTATGTCTCGTCGAGATGAATGCGGTGGAAGGCGTGTACGGGGTCCGCGGAGGCAGAGACATACTTGGAGAAAACGATGACGCCTTCGATGCCGGAGACGGCGTATGTGGTACGATAGGAGAGTGAGGGGCTGATAGAGCCCCAGAGTATATAGTCTAGAGGGAGTCAGCACACTGTCGAGGGAGGGGGCATAGAACTTACCTTTTTCACGAAAGCTCGAACAACTTCTCTTCTCAAAACGTCTTCAGCATCTCTCCAGAGGCCGAGTATATCATATGTCCTTAGACATTCCATAACGTCCGAAAGCAGTATAGTCTTTTCCATTTCCGTCATCTTTCCATCCCCTTTGCCGCCCGTCAAAGCTATTAATGCTGCGGCAAATACATGATCAAGATCAGAAGATATAGTCGAATGTATTCGGTCAATTCTCTGGGGAAACAGAAATGGAATAAGCTAACGTGGGCAATAGAGAGAGAGGGAAGACCTCACAAACCCATTGCATTTGATCAACGAATGTGCAGTTCTCTGCCCGAGCTTTCGAAGCGTGGTATAATAGCTGGACATACTCTGCGGCTACACGACCAAGATGTTTGGCTCGGTTGCCGCGTGAGCTGTTCAAAGCATACTTAGCTGGAGCATCGTGAATAACGCGGATCCACAAACCTCAATTCCATATTTTCGTAAGCATTCTCAAGGTGGGATAGCACAGAAATTGATTTGACGTCAGGGGGAGATCCAGAGGACTCATTTTCCGGGGATGCTATGAGAAGAAGGTTTTCAAGCCGCGTGACGGAGTCAGAGAGTTTGAGGAGTAGATGGAGGAGGGCCTGAAGATCGATGAGACAAAATCAAAACATATGCAGACGTGTCCTGGTACCTTCTCCTCCCTCAGAACGGCTCTTTTCTCAAGTTTTTCTTGAATTGCATCCTGTATGGCCTGAAGCTCGGACCTCGATTGCTGTACATTTATTGTATATTCAGTTATCAAACATGAGAGAGTGAGAGTCCGAGGTGACATACAAGGATCTGAGCTTTCAGACTCGCCAGTGGTGATTGAAGACGGACAAGCCTATCACCCTCGTCCTTCAGGTCCGTGCTAAGACTGATGAATGCTTCATAGTCGTCATTTATAAGTTTCACCAATTCCTCTTTCAAGCGAGACAAGTACTCTCGCAGCTCAGAGCGTAGCTCTGGAAGGGAGGTACTTGATCGCGAGAGGAGGAACTCTTCCACTTTGAAATCCTGCCCAGCGAGGAAGGGGTTGTCGTGCGAGAGTGGAACGTAGGCAGGAAGGTCGTGGACATCGAGGCCATCATTTTGACGCGTCAACTCACGAGTCGCGAGCTCATCAGCAAGTCGGTCGAGTTGATATGGATCCTCGCCAGGCAGCTGCGAGGGTGGAACCATAAGTAATAGACCGACTATTATTAATAAAGCAATGTAGTAATCTACAGAGGTGTTTGGCCAAGGCGTCCTGACCAAATAACATGTCGACTCCAACCACGGCATCCTCATCGACACCACCTGTGAATCGTCATGCCCTCACTGCTATTGAAAAACAAAGAGGGCAGCTCGAAAAACTCCTCAGGGATCCACAAAAGCCTGCATATATTGCACCGGCTCCTAAACCAAAGACCATTCGGCCGCCCCGAGAAATGATGAAGAATGTCCAAGGCTCCAGTGCAGGCGCAGGTAGCGGGGAATTTCACGTCTACAAAGCAAGCAGACGAAGAGAATATGAGCGACTCAAGCTTCTTGAGGATACTACGCAGAAGGTAAACAGTCGTTCTGGTGCGATCAGCGTATTTCTTGACCGTCGTCCATAGGAGCTTGCCGAGGCTGAATTCGAACGAAAGAGGCGCGAAGCTGAAGAAGCGGCAGAGGCGAAAACAGCCAAAAACCGTGCGAAGCGACAAAAGAAGAGGGACAGAGCAAAGGCGAAGGGGACAGACATTCAGGGCGATGTGGAAACCCTCCAAGAACAGGACGCCCAGGCGAGAGCTCCTATCAAGAAAAGAAGACTTGTCAATGGGAAAGAGATGATGTTCCGTCAACCTGGCGAGGAGAGTGATGATAGTGAAGCCGTTGTTCCTCCCAATGCGTCAGAGGAACCAGCTGAAACTACGATCATCGCTGGTTCTAAGGCAGTACCACTTGCGGAGCTCCCGAAGCTGACTTTCATCGAAGAATAATGATGAAATGTACGTTCATGTGTACCACTTCTGTCACGAATATCAACAGATTCTTCGATGTTATCTGGCGATGATACTCGATTTATCGCTTGTTACAGTATCGTTCGTGGTGCTGTCCTTATCGGTAGCTTTACGCAGTTTTCATCACGTCTGTAGGCTGGAGGCTCCTCCCCTTGGTTCCCATTCAAGTACCATAGATTGGAGGATCACAATAGGTACATTGTATCGGGTATTTTCATCATATCCCGTAATCGTCATTCTTCATGTCTCATTATATTCGAAGAATTTGTACCAAACAGTGTCGCCAAAATACTTTCGCAGTATCATCTTTCTTTGGTTAATGCAAATACTTGAAAAGCATGAACCGTCCGGCATGTTCACGAGTCTTTCTCCCATGAAATTCGCTATCATGGTGTTGGAGTCGAGTGGATCATGTTGACCCATAAGTTGATGTCCAATCGTGTTCCTTGTAATGTGAATCTACACTTTATCCTTCATGGTAATATTCATAAGAAATTCCGCAGCAGTGACAAGTGATAAACATGGAACGTCTAGTAACTACACCTATATACTACAGACACAATCTCAACCATCCATCTTCCTAATAGTCCTCTTATCTCTCTCTCCAACCACCTTCACCCGTCCCTCATTCTCCAATCCCTTGATAACCTCCGCAAACTCAGCCATATCCACCTTAATACTGCTTTGTTCTCCAAGTCTCTTAACTGCATCCACCCACTTGATACCACGCGTTCCGCCCGCCCCATCCAAGAGAGCCATTACCTCCTTTCTCATATCATCTCTCATTTTCCGCTGACCAGATCCTGTGCCCGTATTGAGCATACCCATATCAATCTTCCCGGTCCTCGGGTCCATAGCACTAGTCCTGATAGCCTCGCGCATCAGCCGAACTGCCTCCTTCACATCTTGTAGCTCTACAAACTCCGAAAACCGCATCCTTGCGTGGGCTTCGGAGAGGCGAATCATACTCTCAAGTTGCCGCGTCGTTGCTGTGATACGCTTCTCGCTGGCGCGGGGATCATCGCCCATGTTGCGCATTTCAACATAGGAGCTCACAAGCTCTGTGCCTGCAGCTTCGGTAATAACAGGATGAATTTTAGATCGTGCGTAGTCAATGTATACGGCAAGTTCGTGAAGAGGCTAGAGAAATCCTGTCAATTCCTTACATCAGCGAAGGTGAAGCAAAAGGCACTCGCCAAAACTTCATCACTCCCTCTATCTGGTGTTTCCTCGAGATAGAGACCGACTAGATGTTGAGCAAGCTTTCGGTCGTGACCCTCATCTACACGATCAAGTACGAGGTAGAGTAAGTCGAAACGAGAGATAAGGGTCGGTGGGAGGTCGATGTTCCGGGTGATAGGTAGATTGACATCATATTTTGACCCGACAGGGTTGGCTGCGGCGAGGATGGATGTACGTGCGTTCAAAGTGGTAATGATCCCGGCTTTAGCAATGGAAACAGTTTGTTGCTCCTGACAAAGGTGTCATGAATATGAATGGCCTCCGTACTCTCAAAGCATACCATGACTTCATGTAAAACACTACGTGTTGCATCCGACATCTTGTCAAATTCATCGATACAGCAGACACCACCATCACTCAAAACAAGAGCACCACTATGAAAAACAAAGCGTGAGTTTAATTCCTTCTTCATAGTGCTGAACAAAAACCTCTCAAGGACAAGTTGCTTAGAATCAGGATCACGGGTGACATAGGCCGTAAGACCCACAGCAGAAGAACCCTTTCCGGAGGTATAAACACCTCTCGGAGCAATTTTATGTACATACTAAGTAGCCCAGTATCAGTTTTTCGTCACAGAAAGGATAAGGTCACATACCTGTAGAATTTGAGATTTACTAGTACCCGGGTCACCTACAAGTAGAACATTAATATCGCCTCGGTATCTCGGTCCACCGCCACCTCCCCCTCTTGCAATACTCTTGTTAGTCCCACCAAAGAGCTGCAGCAGAATCCCTTTCTTCACATCCTCCATTTCCCATATAGAAGGTGCAAGCGACTGAGCTAGAAGCTCATATATATCAGGCCGCCTACTCAGCTCTAAAAGCTTTGCCTCAATGTCCGCTTTGCGACTCTGTCGCCCTTCTATGCCATTCTCTTCCTCTTCATCGCCGCCATCCCCAACTCCCGGCAAACGATCTCCACCAGGGGGTCTTGTACTTCGGTCAAAACCTAATGCCCCCTCTCCGCCCAATTTCACATGTACAACGTCGAGATACGTCTTGAAAAGGCTTTTGAGAGTCCTCTGGCGAGGGTTGACGCGTACTGGGATGCTCCTAAAGATCCCACAGACGATGAGGCGATCACCCGGTTTGGCCACGTCTACGAGCTCATCATAGACACTTAATGATACGGTGTGAGGCGTCTGGCCATCGGGCACGACATCAGGCGTCTCCTGGAGACGGATGACTTGCCTGTCAGCGAATTCGCATCGGTTGTGCACGAGGGACATCGTGCCTATGGAAGCACAGACATCGCGAGGACACCTTGCTGGTTCTTCGATCTTGCCACGGTCAATTTCGACTTGAACGGTGTGAGAGCAGGTTAAGCACCGAAAGAAGGCAACTTTCATGTCGGGAATAACTGGGGTTGCACGGATGACGAGACCTTTGATGCAGACGAGCTTGTCGGTATCTGCGAAGATGCAATTGAACATCAAATGACAATTCAAAATTGTAGAAGACGCACCAATTGGATTGAGGTCCCTCATGTTGACCGCTGGAAGCCCAAAGGGTCTAACTTTGTACACCCGTCCCATAATTTCAGCGATCTCTGCCTCGCCATCGGCCCCCTCCATGCCCTCCATGCCCGCTTGCTGGTCCAGATCAGCGAGTTCTAGCATGAGGTCCTTGAGAACCTGATCCATAGCTGGAATTACTTCTTGCGGGTATTTCATTAGTTGGTTATAAAGCTTTCTGGAAGGTGGATACGCATGGAGATTGACCATATCTAGATTGAGATTTGTGTCGCCAACCTGCCTCATCCTACGCAAGTAGGTTTCGTACAAGGTTTCTTCGCCCTCCTCTGGCGTTGTAAAGGCACGTATATGGACACCATGCTCTCTATCATGCACGACCCGATATTTCGGTTTGAAACCTTTCAAAAATTCACGAAACAATTTCATAGTTTCCGCGAGGTTGACAGTTGTACCCCAAATAGCACGAATTTCATCTGGCTCATCAGAAGGAGCTGCTGGAGCAGACAAGGCGGGGGCAGAGGAGAGAGGTACATCAAGATGCGACAGATCAGAGTTTAGATCATTGTAGTTATGATGACGGGGTGCATCGTGATCCGACCGTCGTATCCTTGAGGGTGTGGCCGAAAGAGAAGAGTGAATATCACCACGACGATTCTTCGGTGTCCTTGATACCATAGGGCTCCTACGAGAGAAAAAAGACTATGGACTTTGTTTGAGTCGCAAAAATTCAGACACCACATACGAAGGGAAATCGAGAGGATCAGAGTCCTGTGGCTGGTTGGATGGTATATCGATGTATCTTCTTGACGTTTTAGCGGGTGAAGAACTCGGAAAAGCCAATGGAGAAGAGCTGGCGGCTACACGTTGCCTTGAGATATAGACATTAACTAACAAAGAGTGGCTCACGAGCAAACAAGGGTGTCTTTTTGGGCGTAGTCAGTCCTAGTGCTCTCCTCGCCATCATTCCCCTCAGAGGCGAACTGCCTGGAGCATTTGGGCCTGACCGACGCACTGGAGTACCCGACACTGAGGGAGTTCCCGCCAAGAAAAGTGGCTCTTGCTGTTGCGCATTAGAAACAGAATCATCGCCCATTTCTATGTCATTGTCAGAGGTAGGAAAATCCAGAGCTGGAGGAGAGGACATATCTGAGTGTGTGAGAACGTTGGAAACGCGTCGCGTCGCGGTCAATTCCTTGCTTTAGGGCTGGTCAATGCGGGTGAGAAATTCCTAAGCAGTCTGCTCTCTCATCATTTTCAAGCTGAATCTGTCTTGTTGTCAAGGATCCTGATCGCGTGAAAGGATGGCTGAGTCAAAAGATATCAGCTCTGATGATGTTCAGGCTTTGTCCGATCTTGGTGAACTCCTGATCACTGCTGTCCTTGCAGACGAACCGATATCAACTATAAAAACATTAGTTGAAAAAGGCGCACCTCTCTGGTATCAGGATGCCGTTGAAGGGATGTCAGCATTGCATGCTGCTGCTTACATGCAGAATGCGGATTTGGTGAAGACACTCATAGATCGTGGTGCTGTCTGGAATGCAGGTATACCGAATCTCTGGAACTAGGTAGTAAAAGCGATTTCTGAACAACTTCCATGGTATCTAGTGGACAATCTTCAACATACTGCAGGCGATATTTCTCTATCGTTTAACGATGTAGCTTCTTACACCATCATCCGCGATGCTGGGATACGTTCAGGTAAATGCCTGGCTAGTCTTCGTTTTCCAAGTCGTGCTGAATGTTTCCTCGGAAGAACTTTTGCTCTCACTTCTCTCTAAGTCATCATTAGATACTCCTTCTACGCTACTTTTCAAGGAAACCGACTCGTCTGCCACTGGATCTACCGATGCATTCCTTTCGTCTAAACTGACATATGTCAAGGACGAAAATGATCAGGATCTTTGTCTCTTGAGAGTTGATGAAGAGGAGGTTGGTGTTATGATGGGCTGGGAGCGTAATATCATGGAAAGGACTGCACAAGCATTATGTGGAGACCACCCTAACGCCCACAAACTCAAAATACTCAATGTCGGATTTGGATTGGGAATCGCGAGTATCTGAATCCTATATTCATCTTCATTGTACTAACACTGAAGGATTTTTAGATCGACACTTTTTTCCAGTCTTTTCAATCGCAGCCGTCTCAACACGTAATTATTGAACCTCACCCAGACGTCCTCCAATTCATGAAGGACCGAGGTTGGTATGACAAACCTGGTGTTACAATCCTCGAGGGGAAATGGCAAGATTATCTTGGCAGTGACTCTGTTCTTAGTGTCGGAGGTTTCGATGTTGTCTACACCGATACATTTTCTGAGGACTACAATGACCTACATCAATTCTTTGAGTACCTTCCAAATCTTTTGGCCGGATCCGATTCTCGTTTCAGCTTCTTCAATGGTCTCGGGGCAACCAGTGAGCCTTTTCTTCTTCATGATTCTATCTGTCTAAATTTTGTACGGTTCGAGATGCTCTATTCTATGATGTCTATACTCGCATTGCTGATATCCATCTATCTGAGATGGGAATTGATGTTCAATGGTCTGATATCGACGTTACTGTTGATGCCAGCAAGGAGACTCGGTGGGGCAACAGCCGTAACTATTTCAATCTTCCTTTGTACCGCATGCCAATTGGGAACATGTCACATTAACATCTTTCACTGATCCTGAAAACCCTTCCGAATCATCTTGAGCCAAACTCACATTATGGTCTTGATTTGAGTGCGCCACTACAAGTAGGACTGCAACGCGACGTTAATTGAAGTGGAACGCTGATGTGCCTCCAAAACTGGGGTATGATAAACCCCAGGACAGATGTGCATGGGATCTCGACGTAGCCTGTGTCAGTCCATTCGAACATATAGATATACAGAAAAAGTGAAGTCATCGAAAAAGTGCACAGAAAAAGGAGATGCAATTTTTCTCATGATGACCTGAAATACAAAGGAACTGTTGAGAAGATATTTATACATCATTCTGAAAGCCTGGCTTCAGTTTCCCATTGCTATTCCAAGGACCAATTTTTCAAGTGTCACCTAGCTGTATTATTCCTCATATGGGCTAGAATGCAAATAATGCATCAAGGTCATATATAGACATTATGCATACTTTGTCATTGGAGTAAGACAGCTTGATGCCAAGGATAGAGACAATTGCATCATGGAATTTGGCACCATTGTAAACTTGGAAAAAAGACAGGATGAGGTTGTTAGGGAGAGAGGAAAGCAGAGAAGTCTAACCTCCTTAAGACACAGCAGTTACTTCTCCTTCTGCTTTATGACTTCATCTAGCTCCATCTTTTTGTGATTAACAAGTTCCTAGCTTATTTGGAGCACTAAATCCTATCTGGCCCTCATTATACAATGCAAGCCTCAACAAACTGGCACCAAACTTCCTTAGTCTCTTTAACAGCACCTTTCTTTCATTGTTGGAGCAATTGAGTGCAGCTTGCCTCATGTCCATCCATCTCAACTTAGAATTGTCCACAAGCTAGAGGACATCTATGCCAGGCAAATGAGTGGATCAGGAGGCAAAGGTTGAAGGAGGACAAGGATCAGAAAGGAATGCTGAGGCAGCAAAACAAGAAGTTAGCTTGCCATCTTTATCAACAGAAAAAGATGAGGCAGTATGAAGAAGACATCTAATACAAGAAGGAGTAGAAAAGAAAGGAAGAAGAGATTATACACAGGCAGCACAACATAGATAAAGCCATATATTCTGTTTGACAAATAATATCTGTCAACAATCTTAGTGTAGCTGTAACCCTATTGTCATTATTGCTATCAGTACCTTCACTATATCAGAAACCCTATGGACCTCTACTTGAGAGCTCAGTAACAACAATATACAACAGAGACTTAAACTTGCCTTAGTAAAGTTGTTGCTAAGCTAGGTTTATTTAACATCTCTCTCAACTACTTGTCTAAAGGTATATGATCACTAACCTCAGATCCTCACTTACTAAACTAGGCAGATGTATCAGAGTAAGTGGCATGGAATATAATAGGGCATTTAACATTGAGTGTTGTAACTATATGTTTTGATGCATCTATACTACCCTTTTAAATTTTGATAGTACTATTGTCAGACTCCATTGTCCATATACATGTAGAAAAAAAGAGTGAGGGGCTGGACACTGCATTTATAGAGATATATATATGCATGCTATTCTGTATCTTATATCTTAGATTTACCAACTCCCTTTGCTTTTGCAGCTTTGCAACATAGAAAAGTGAGGATGAGAGCATGTAATATATAGATTAGACAGCTGAGTAAGTCTTTTCTCTATTTTTTTTTTGTTTTTAGTTTATATTAATTCTATCTATTTTACTTTATTTGTAATGTAATCAACTTTATGGATCAAAGATATTAAGCTGTGACAGATGCATCAAACTATGACAAACATGACTAATTAATTGCCATTACATCTACAAAATCTTTTTTTTTTGAAACTTAATACTTTGATTTTTTTTTTTTCTAATATCTCAACTAACTCCTTATTTAGGTTGAAGCAAAGTTTGTAGGACTTAAAGTTAAAGATAATACTGTAAAAAAAAAAATCCTGATTGTAAGTTTACTTTTAAAAAAATTATAATATCTTCAACTTATGCTTTTCAAATTAGATATAGTTACTCAAATGACAAGAATATAGTAATATCTTAAATTTATATATTTTATTAAATTTTCTAGATCAGTTTTTAGGCTACAACTTAATCTAAATTCCTGTATTATCTGATTTAATGTTACTAAGATTCAATCTTAAATATAATCCTGTTTTTAAAGCATACTTATAAAATTTGGCAGTACATTTGAATGTAATAATATAAGAAAAAAAGTTTCTGTAATAGTTAGACTCTTTTTTGACTTTTTATCACACATCTATAATATTAAACTTTAGTATAGTATTGTCAATATGCATTAATAATTAACTGTAATTTATTTTCTATTAGTACATGATTAAGTAAATAAAAAAAGTTATTGAGATAAAATAATATCTTAATCTTTATTCAATTATACTTTCTCTAAACTTATTTTTTCAATTACAAACTACAATTCTTTGGATTCATTAGAAAATATTGGTATAAATTACATTAATACAAGTAAAAGTATATTTAATATATGAATTACCTATAATTTAGTTGAACCTCTGTTTTAGCATGCTTAAATTTATTTTATGCAACTTTGTAAAAATCTAAGAGTCTAAATTTGATAATAAAAAGAGAGTACAAGTAAAAAAATGTTACTAATGTTAACTTAAATTGCTAAATGTTAATAAAGTGTCATTAAATTGTTAAGTAATAAGAAAAGAACTGGGTAAAGACAAAAAAATTATTAAATAAGTAAAAGAAAAGAGTTACTAAGAATAAAAGAGGACTAAGTAATAAAAAATGAGAAGATTGATAAAATAAATAAATATTACTAAAGTATAAAAAAAAAGTGTAAGGTTAGAAATAAAAGATAATAAGTTATTAAGAGTATTGCTAAAGACTATAAAGGTTAAGTAATAAAAGGATAATGGAAACAAGAAGATGAATAAAAATATTAAAGAACTAAAATAAATATAAAGATTAATTATTAGCTATAGTTACTAGTATTGCTAAAATATTAAAACACTATAAACACCTATATTTAGTGCTATGTTAAATTAAGGATAAATTTACTAAGACTTGCTATTAAATTATTAATAGTGATAAAAAAAACTAAAAATGAACTTTGAAGTTGAAAAAAGTACTAAAAGTAAAGTACTTAAAAGCTTCGATGGATAATAATATGTTATTTCTTTTTCATGTTAAACTATAGTAACTCAAAAAACTGTCTCAATATTTTATACTTTTTAAAAAATAATATTGACATAAAAAATTGGAAGTATTTAAAATTCTAATTAAATTATGTAAAATACTATAGCATTACAGCTACAAATTACATTTTAGTTTATATAATTTAAATTAAAACTGATGGAGTAATAGCCATTTTAAAATATTTACTCATTAGAATAGTTTTTTAAATATTTTTAATTTTAGTATTATTTGAAATTATTATTCTATTGAAAGTAATGGACATTCTTTTATTTTCAATTTTTCAAAGCTCTTCTTTGCTTCATCCTCGAAAATTTTATAATACTATATATTTATGATTCTTATTACCTTTATTAGCTTTTCTATTCCATTTTAACTTATATAATCCTATATTATGAGATGATTCTCTTCTCTATATTTTATAATAAGTGTAATAGTTTAGTTTAAAATGCTTTTTTTTTGTAGCTTCTATATATACTGCTTTTTATTTAACTTAATTTTGTTAATTTTTGTTTTATCAATCTATAATACTTTATTCTAGTCCTCCACAGTTCAGTTTTAATGCTCTTGAGCCTATTTAAGTCATAGGTTACTTATATCTAACTTTAAGTATAGGAATTTTTTTCTTTATAGCAGATTGATATTCTTCCTTTTTTAACATATTTTAAATAATTTAAGGAAAGATAAAATTAGAAATAATGTTATTGATAAAATTAGTGGCTTAAACAGCTGTATTAAGTTTTCAAATTAAGATTTATTAAACAATAGCTTATTTATTATATAAAGTAAACTTAACTAGATAGTTTTCAAAATAGTTTTTCTTGTTCATCTTTAACTTTTTACTGATTCTTCCAATAGTAGACTTTTCTAGATCAGTTTTAGCCTCAATCTAATGTAGAGAATACTCTTAAGAATACTCTTAAGCAAGGAAAAAAGTAATAGTAAAATATTATGTAAGAAAAGTAGTTTTTATAATAGTAGTTAAAGGTTAAAATATGATTCAACTAACTTGAACTACTTCTAAATATACCTAAATATAGTCACATGATTCTGTTGATATTTCCACATGCAACTTACTCTTTATTTCTGACTAAAATAAAGATAAATCTACAAAGTTAAAGATGTTCAAAAAACTATTTCAATGAATGAATATTTTAAAATAGCCATTACTTCATCAGTTTTGATTTAAATTACATAGGCTAAAATGCAATTTGTAGCTGTAATATCATAGTATTTTACATGATTTAACCAAAATTTTAAATACTTTTAATTTTTTTATGACAATATTATTTTTCAAAAAGTATAAAATATTGAAACAGTTTTTTAAGCTACTATCAATATGTATAGGGAGTATTTATACTATGATAAGTAATGTAAGTAAAAAAGGAAAGATAGTTGCTCAAAGTAATGGCATTTGTCAAAATGTTCAAAAATTTATATTAATATTAAAATAGTAATTAGCTATAGGTATATAATGTTAAAAGTATATAAAATATGTTAAATAAAAAATAAAATCTTAAATAAAAAATAAATAAGCATACTATATATCAGTATTTGAAGTGTAGACACTGTTCAAGTATATTTATAATTAAAAAAAATAAAGAGTCTAAAGAATCATATGTCTATAGTATATATATTTTCTTTTTAAAAGTGTTATATTATTAAGAGTTGTTACTAATAATTATTATTAAAAAGAGTTCTTAACCTGGTTGTTCTAAATTCTAGGACTAGATTCTATATAATAAAGCTCATGATTTTAAAAGTTTTGTGGTCACTAAACTTCTATATAAAAGGCTACCTCATTTTAGACCTTAAATTTAGACCTTACTTAACTTGCTCTTAGTATATAAACAAGAATTGATGAAATAATAAATGATGTGCTAGTCTTGTACTGTGTCCCTGAGTTATATGCTGTTCAAATAAGATAAGCAGAGATGTTGATAACTGCACTTAGCAATAGATGGGTCTTATCACTGTTTTTTTTGACTACTATACTTACTAGTAATATAAATACTTTATTGACTAGTAATAAAAAAGTATTTCTCTAACTTTTGTGTTTGAAAATTTTTTTGCTTACTTTTATTATTATTATAGCTTAATAATATTTACTCAAGTTTTAGCAACTTAGTTATATTTGTATTATGTTATTTGTAAACACTTTGACTCTTATTTTAGCAATACTAATAAATGCAGCTAATAACTTAATATTTTGTTTTATCTTTTTTATATATCAACTTCACTTATTAATTCTACTATTTTCTTTTTTTTTATTACTAGGCTTTTACAAACCTTAATAATTAATTTCTAAGCACTATCTATTAATTACCTTTATTAGTGACACTCATTTTTGCCTTTAGTTTTTTCATTTTTTTCTATCTTAATAACCCCTTATTAGTAATTAATAACTTAAACTAATATTAGTAACTATGTTCATTTATCTTTTTATTCAACATTTTCTTCTTATTAGCACAGATTCTCTGAAATAGTTACTAACTTACTCTCTTATATTGATTTTTACTTATATACTACTTTATTTAGTTATTATATTAGGTTTTTTTTACACAATAGCTAGACAATATAAAAAGACATCAACAGTAAAATTGGCATTGAGATTAAGCATTGACTTAAATAACAATATCTTAACTAAAATATTATACTAAATATATCATGATATAAATGAATTTTTTTTGTTTTTAAAGTTATATAGATCTCACCAAGTTTGCAGTTAATATAAGCATGTCTGAGATGACAAAATATGCACCATTCAAATTAAATAGTGGCTACATACCATCAATAATATATAAAATTCAGTCAGACTCAGTAATTCCTGAAACAATCAAACAGTTTGCTAAAAATATTTAGAAAATTGTTTTAAAAATAAAAACAGTATATATTGGTCTATTTATTGATTGATTAATATTGACTAATATTAAATTCAGCTTATTAGGAAAACTTTAACAATTTTGAGCTATTGATATATTGAATATTACATTATATCAGCCACTATCAAAATATTTATAGCTATTAAAATACTGAAAAAATCATTTTTAGAACAATAAAGTATGTATTAGCCTATTTATTGATTGATTAGTAGTTAGCTAACATTGGATTAAGCTTATAGTAAAGACTGAGTTAGTAAAATATATGTATATATAGAAATCTGGCCAAATAAAGTGAAGTTAAAGGTAAAGACTGAGTTAGTAAAATATATAGAGAGAGCTCTAATTAAATAAAGTCAAGTTAGAGTAGAGATTGAGTTACTGAGATTTGCTACTCTTAGTTTAGGCTAAGCTAAGTATTGAGTTATGAAATCAAGGCACTAACATTACTATGTTTAGTTAGGGCCAGAACTCAACATTAAGTTTTGAAATTATAGCTCTAACTGGATATAGTGAACTCAAAGCTCTAACTGAAAACAGTGAGGTTGGAGCTAGGACCAAACAATGAGTTTTGAACTTGAGGTCCTAACTAAGCATAGCAAGGTTAGAGCTGGGACTAGACATTGAGTTTTAAACTCAAGGCTCTAACTAAACACAGTAAAATTAAGGCTATAATCAAGCATTGAGTTTTGAGCTCAAGGCCTTAACTGAATGTAGCAAGATTAGGGCTAGGACTAAGCATTGAGTTCTGAATTCAAGACTTTAACTGATTACAGCAAGGTTAGGGCTGGAATTCAGCATTGAGTTTTTGACTTAAAGTTCTAATCAAATACAGTGAAGTTAGGACTAGGACCAAGAACTTTGAACTTAAGGTCCTAACTGAGCACAGCAAGGTTAAGTCTAGGACTAAGCATTGAGTTTTGAACTCAAGGCCCTAACTAAGCACAGCAAAGTTAGGGTTGGGACTAAGCATTGAGTTTTGAACTCAATGCCCTGACTGAGCAATGAAGTTAGGGCTGGAACTAAGTATTGAGTTGGATGTTAATACTCTAACTAAGTGTTTGTGCCTTTGGGACAGATCATAATGCCTAGTACAAGAAAGACTGAGACTAAGATCAAGCATCTATGTGAAAGGCATGGTCATAATACTTCGTATTTTTTATGGAGTGATAAGATTGATTAAGTGTTACATAATCGGCCTCCACTCCTAAGTACCACCACAATTATGACAATCAACAGTTTATATATCTACGATAGGTATGTCACCGAGTTGTTTCACGTATCAAGACGACTACTTGATGGCGTATGATGCACAGGCATTGTACTTGTATCTATTATCAGGATTGGCATCGAACTCGGCGCCCTAAGCCTGCGATTGAGGGAGGGATCTTGCCTGCCGTTTCCAAAATCGTAGCACCTTCGGTATCCACAGGAATATCATCTAGCAATATGCCTGGACCTACGAACCCTCGAGATACCCTTCTGTCGGGAACAGGCGTCGTTTCTGTCAACGATCTGTCGTCACAATCGCCCGTGACGACTCTCTCGCAAACGCCAGCGCTATCCACAACGTTGACAAGCACTGGTCTTTCATTCGACGAAGAAGTGAAATTGGTGTACGGTGTGGTATTATCGTTGCGCAACATGATAAAAAAACTCTCAGGAAGGTACGAGGCACTTGGTGAATTGAGCCATACAAAGATGGATGAGGTTATGCCTTTCTTCAGAGACGAACAGTTTGTGAATTTTAGGGCGTCTTCTTACAAACTCCATCTCTATGAAACAATCTCAGGCTACAAGTTTGTGATGCTTAGCGACCCCAATACCGAATCCCTTCGATCTATTCTACGTCAAATATATATTGGACCTTTCCTCGAATATGTTGTTCGCAATCCTTTAGTCATGATGGACTCTCGAGATTTCGGCGTGGACAATGAGTACTTTCGTACGAGTATTGATAGATTAGTGCGAGGACTGGCTGTGTTCTCCTAGCCTGGTACTTATATATGATGATGACAAGAATGATAAGTCTAGCTCATAAATCATCTAAATGGAATCGTATGTGTACGCATCTCCAAACCCCAAGGTGGTGGAGTCCATCATTATATGAGAGTGTCTTATTGTACACCTTGCTCCCTTTCAAATTGCTTCCTGAGTACATTCATAAGTGATGTCTTCATCTCGCGTTCAGGGGCGCTCTCGCCATTTCCCTCTGTGTCTCCAGCAACGGCTTCATCGAGTGCTAGCTTAGTTTCTCCGAGCCTCAACATGTCCTCCTCTATTGTCCCTTGAGAAATGAGCTTCACCACATCGACATCACGCTTTTGGCCTATCCGATATGCACGATCTTGTGCTTGTCTATCGTTGTGTGGGTTGAAGTCCTGATCAAACCTACGAAAAAGGTCAGTATGCGGTAACTGGGATTTGGAAAATGGTCAAAGACGGACATTATTACAACTGAGGCAGCGGTAAGGTTGATGCCCATTCCTCCGGCTTTCGTCGACAAGAGAAAAACGGGAATTGACTCATCCTCTGTGAACTCGTCCACCAAGGTTTGACGTACGTCTACTGGAGTACTACCAGTCAACATGGAATAGTTGATAGAATTGTGCTTGAAGATAGCCTGAAGTATGTCCAGGATCTGGGTAAACTATTTACCAGGCAAATCAGAATCATTCACAATCAAACAGTTATCTTAGGGACGCACCTGAGAGAAAACGAGGACCTTTCGGCCCTCTTTACTATATTCATCAAGTAGCTTCAGAAGAACCTGAACCTTTCCTGCATCCAGGTAACACTTCTCGTCTTGTAGATACTTGCGTGTAGACTGAAAGAAAATCAATCGTTGAGATGAACGCGAGCTAAAGATACTGCTTGACGAACTTTATAAGTAGCACAAAAGACCTGTAATTCCGCATCGGTCATAACTGACATATCCTCCTTAACGAGGTCAAAGAGCGCCCCGCGCTTTTTGAAATCTGGTTCCTTGAGGAGTTGTCTCGCAATTCCAGTCAGGACGGTGTCGGTAAAAAGCGTTCGAAAGAGCATTGGGTGCGATGCTGCTTTACGTAGGTCCATAAGAACATTGGAACTGTTCTCAAGATACTTTTTATCTTTGGCTCGCCCATTTGAGCGCGCCTTCTTCAAAGGCTTGGAACCTTTAGATAGAGGAACCTCAGATCCGTCCTCGGAGCTGGGGTCATCAAGAATGGTCTTCCTGGACCGTTGAAGCGCATCATGATAGATAGACTGTTGGAGCTGTGTCATGACACACCACTCAATGCGTTCTGTCTTGTTCGGAAGGTCTTTTAGCACCTGGAAAGTAATATTCAGCTAGAAATAATGCAAAATGTGCGCGTGTATTACCTGATCCTTTCGTCGACGGAGAACGAAAGGAGTCATCATTTTCTTTGCTCTTGACACACGTTCTTGCGCAAGTAAGGTGACCTTTGAGTCCCCCTTGGTCTTGAATATTGTGCGTAGAGAGTCAATTGATCCCGCGAAATGGTTAGGTAAGATGAAGTTCATCAATGACTCCATTCTATCATAAGCATGAAGACCACCAGCGAGTTCTATGAGACATACCACAAGTTCCTGCAGATTGTTCTGCAGCGGCGTTCCTGTCAATAATAGTCGCCAGTTAGACCCAAACTTTAGTAGAGTCTGGTATCGCTGAGATTGGAAGTTCTTCAGAACATGACCTTCATCGTATACACAGGACTATGAAGCGCTTCTTGGTCAGTCCACTGTTTTAGCAATGACATGCTACTCACATCCCAATCAATCCGTCGAAAGAACTTTCGATCCCGTTCATCGCCTTGCGCCAGGTTATACGTCGTTATAAGAACTTCCCAACCGTCATCACTAGCACTCCTGCATCTTTGTGTGTCACACAGGGTTTGTCTGAGCTCAGCTCGCTCCTCTTTTCCGGCATAGTATGTCTGAACAGCTATTGAAGGAGCAAAACGAGCAAATTCGCGGCACCAGTTCTCTAAAGTTGAAGACCTAAAGCAGCCATTAACGAGGGTCCAAATATCCAAGGCCGATGGCTTACGGTACAACGACGAGATGTGGCCCTTTGTTCCCCTTTTCCTTGAGATGGGCAAAGAAACTTATCACCTGGATGGTTTTCCCGAGACCTGAGAATACAATTATGTATCAAGATTCAGACAACCCTTGCACAGCACATACCCATTTCATCAGCTAGTATACAGCTGAGCTTGCGCTGATACAAAAGATTGAGCCAGTTAACACCTAGCAACTGGTACTCTTTCAGCTGCAC
This sequence comes from Termitomyces sp. DKA19, assembly GCA_018851325.1. Taxonomy (NCBI): domain Eukaryota; kingdom Fungi; phylum Basidiomycota; class Agaricomycetes; order Agaricales; family Lyophyllaceae; genus Termitomyces; species Termitomyces sp. DKA19. The sequence goes on along the minus strand of JABCKS010024853.1, from coordinate 89,502 downwards.
GGTGTCTGATACCAGAGAGGGCTGTATGGCCAAATAATCATTGGACTTATGACTTTTAAGGGACCCGAGATTCACAAGACTCAAAGCCCCATCAGTCAGCGTAGAGACATCCTCCCTAGCCTTACCCTTGCCGATGGTAGGAGAGGTGGACCACGATGCTATTATAGCCCGAAGCTGAGCACCAATACTTTCGCAGTCTTGCAGGATATCATCGACGACACTGTATTCTTTGAAGATGTGTTGACAGTCTTCAAAGATTCTGGAACTAATCCCGGCAGGGCCTGCTTTCTTTTTCCCTTGGCATAGCTTAGTGTTTAAGTCGTCAATCGACTCAAACGGACGTAATTCGATGATAGCTTGAGCTTGCTGCAGTGTACAGCCTACTGATTCATGAGACGTGGACATGACGTGATGCCAATGAACACACCTGATAACTCTTGCAATCCATCTGCACTGGATGTGTTAAAGTATTCCAATGCGCGCATATCGTTACTGGGAACGGCTCGCCCCTGACTGCCTTGTCGCTTGTCATCATCGCTTTCCACAAACTCCCCATCCGAATCAGAATCCACCACCATCTTCTGTATCCGTTTTCTATGTGGGACAACCACAGGTGTCTCAGGAGAAGTGGGGATAGCTACTGTCAGATCGATCACACGTTGTAGTGGTGTTGAAATATTTGAGAGCTTTATGTCCAAGTTCGAGCGGTTGGCGTAGATGAGAGATTTCTTGCCCTTCTCCTTCACAGCTTCCCTTTTTGCTCGCGTAGCCTCATCTATCTCTTTAACACGTCCGACAGCATCCTTGTTCGCTTCCGTGTCTGCAGTCGTTAATGATGGAACCCATGCAGGGTCAGACAACAGCTCAGTAGCTTTCTTAACGTCGCCCCCTGTAGACTTCCACGCGGCCTCTACGCGGTGAGGCGATTCCATAGGCATCGTAAGTCTAAATCTTATGAATTTGGTATCGGATGTTGGATCTAGATTGGGAGAGACGTCGGGCGATGGCGACAGACCCCTCTTGATGCGTGGCTTCGATGGACCGGCACGTATATTGGCAACATCCGGTAGAGAATCGTCAGATGTGGTCGAGTTGCTCTCGATATCATGGTTGATTACACGACGTCTCTGGCCGGGTCGCTGGATTTCAGGTGAAGGTGGTGACGTCAGGACATCTGACGCGAGAGCAGGACCTAGATTCAACCGCTTGCGAGGAGGAATGTCATCCTGTGTTCCTTCAGCCTGACCCTCGTCTCCACCCCGAGGGCGCCTCAGAGATGCGTAAAAATGGCTTCCGGTTGAAACAAAGCCGCTTGGTGCAGTTAATGGGTCGGAGACCGTGAAACGATGTTGGGTCAAAGAATTCGACATATTGGAAAGGTTTGCGCTGGGACCAGGTGCCACGTCACGACTATAATGGTTTCCGTATGGGCGATATGTCGAGTAGCTTCCATCAACGGAGAGTGGACTTGAGCTTGGAACAAGGATGGTGCCATTTGACGAGGGTGTGGTTGGAAAATATCTCGAAGGAACGGTGGCATCTCGGGATTGCGCGGGCGGCGAAAAAGCCAGCACTGAGCCTCCTGGTGCTGATGAAGGGTCTGCGATAGATTTTTGCGAGGCAGAAAGCTGTTGACGATTGAGTCTAAGCTGCTCAAGAGCAGTTTTCTGGTGATATGCCAAATAACTGAGAAATGATATCCCATTCGTGCCTGGAGACGACTGACCTTGTTATTGGCAATGGCCTCAGCACTAGAATACATCTAAAGCGACAAGATATTGTGCTTCAGAGGGAGGTATGTCAGTATCCACTCACAACTTGAGCGATAGACAATATCCGAAAACCCGTACAAGGGGGTATCCTGGTGGGTGAGTGGGTAGCCTACAATTATAACAAAATCACATTGCAATAATATTACAGAAAAAATGGGCAAAAGACAAGTTTACCCATTGGTCACATAGGCCAGCTGGTAACACTGTATGCCTCATGAAGTTATTATAATCTGATCATCGAACAACCTGTTGTCAAGCTAACACTAAATCCATGTCACAGACCGTTCGGAATGCAAAGTTCAAACCAACGACAAGTGACAATCGCACAAGCCACGACCGACGAATGGCTACTGGTCAGAGGGTCATAGATGGACACGCTTGGCAGTAGAGTGACCGATTGGAATCTCTTTTGATGCAAAACCAAAGACCCAGTCGATGCATATGGAAAGGATAAAATAACGGTGGAGTGTGGGAACAACTCAAGGAGATATATGGTCTCGTTTTTGCGGCGAAAAAACAACTATCAGTAGTCGGGTCATAAGAGGGCAGAGACCTGCAACAGAGCACAGCAGCCTCAACGAAAGAGAAAAATTGCCATGAAGATCAGAGGCCAGGACAAGAAGGAGTAGCGAGAGGGTATTCCTTTAAATCGATGATGAGAGATTCAAGTTGAGAGTCAGTAGTCACACGCAGCCATTCTTGTGACGCTACGCAGGACACGTGGTGAACGTAACTCACTGGCGCTGAAATCGGTTTCAACAGGGTTTCAAGTCGCCACGCTCAATTGTCATCCACGACGTTCTGACAATGCAGCTCACAGAATTCATATTCGTGATAACGACCTTAACTCTTACCCTCACCATCATCCTTCCCTTCACTGGTGTTTTGGTACGCTTCAGGGCTAATTACAATCCTAAGGCTCTCCGGTTAGATGTTGAAGGCGGCGCTCAAGCTCATACAGGCCCTGTCATCCGTTCTTATTTCGAAATGATGGTACGGGTGTATAGGTTAGAGGTAGGCCTGCAAGTCTTGCTTGGAATGAATTACTAAATGACCGCTTGCCACTTGCTACTAGGGTTGGCCTGGACTCTACAAGGGTTTGAGTGCGCGCTTTCGGGTTCTTATCCATTTTAGACATTTGACTGCGTCCATCAGTGCCAACACTGTTAAGCACTCTTATAGTCACTCTTCTTATCCTTCTGTTTCTTGACGCGCCCCGACCGCGTCATGGCGATTATCGTGCACCCGACGCAGGAATCTTGGTAAGCGATCAGGGATAAATCTAAACCTTATTCAGTGATTAACATCCTCGCAGGGAACGCTTCTCTACACCGTTGGCATGATGCTCATAACTTTGCCTACTGCGATCTTGACCTTCCGGTATCTAATCTGGATTGTTAGTTCCGGCGACATTGAAATATCTTCATATTCTAGATCGATGACCACACCTCATAAATTATCCTACTTTGGCTTAGCGCAGAGTTTGCGCATTCTTTTGACGCCCACAGAACGTCGCCGTCCATGGATTCTTTACTTGACACCTGGTTTGCTTGCAGCCGAAGTCCTTCATATTGTCATTGTCGTGCTTGGCCTCGGACCTCTTCGTCGACTACTTGTGCCAGAACTTCTTGTCGGATCGGAAAAGGGTTTGAGCGACATCTCAGTTGTTAAATTGTCGATTTATTTGGTCATTGTGGCTCTGAGCACTATCATTCTAACGCCTCTAGAGGTTATCGCCATAAGGCTTGCTATACAACGCAACCATGCATCTTCAGAATATAATTCTGTCTCCCAAGAGGTTGATGGTGATGCGGAATCTGTAGAATTCTCGGGGGCTGAAGAAGATGTAATTGGGTGAGTTGTATCTAGTTCTGATTCGAGATTCAACCTTGATGCGCGCATTTGGGGATGAAAGCTTGAGACATGAAGCTGACCCATACCTTGGACTTGTCGATTGCGGAAAACGAATCATAGACGAAGAAGGTTGGATGGCTCTCTATCGTGCGTGGTGGGTCACGTTGCTTGGCAATGTGGGCAGCACATTCGCATGAAGGTAGTAGGTCGCGGAAAGGATCCATGGACATGAATACAATAACATCATAATGTACTAGACTGCGTACTTATTGATTTGAGCACATCCTCGCTCAACATCATTTAAGCAAATGCCCCAGCTACTCTCAGTTTGCAGGCGTCCATTACGGTCAGTTAGGAGTGGATGGAACCTCCGGAGAAACAACCAGCATCCAAAAAAACCGAAGGATCCTTATGTTGTACCTTCGACGAGTTTGTGTTTACAGTCAAGTCGACTGCGACTCCTTCGGATCGTAAGTTGTCATGTCTGCATCAGATAATGTCCAGTGGATCAAACAAACCAAGGCTGTACTTTCCTTCGATGGGTTTCACAGGTCCCAAGACTGTTCTGATCTGACATTCGCTAGAATCCCGGGGAACAACAACTTTTGACATAGCCTATCCTGTCATGTACCGTTTAACGAGGGATGGGTGAACTATCCATACACCAGTTATGGTATTCAATGTCAGGCTGGGCAACACTAGTATGTCCGAGATTGTGCTGGAGATTGGTTGGTGCGCTGGCGATCCCAGAATGCGCTGTTTACTGGGCGCCGAGCACTTCGAATGCGTTTGTATAAGTCTTATCGATGACAGATTGCAGGGTGCGCGTGAATTACTATCTAATACAAAGCTTATGGATCAGCGAATCTTAACTGCTCCGATGTACAATTCCTGCCATGTGCGTCAGAATCAGATGCCGTCCAAACTGGATAGATCAATCCGCCTGTGGGAGATTGTCAATTGTAACTGTCCTTACGTCTCGTTCCAGGGATCTGGTTCTAAAAGCCCAGTTGACTTGGCTAAATCTTTAGTCAGCTCGTCAAGTTCGATAATAAAATTTTGTCGACGTCAAAACGTTCACATGGACGTATGGCCAAGTGTACTATGACGGGCTTGGGATAGGCTTTCTTTCTTTTTGACTTATTCCGACATCAGGTAGAGCTAGCTGCCTTTTCTCAGCTTTCCCTCGGCTGTCTTCCCTGAATGATTGTGTGGAATGTTCCTTTTGGGGTAGCTGGCGTTACTAACATAGTATTCGATATGGAGTCTTGGAACTTGAGGCTTTATCTCCGGGAACTAAGTACAAATACCATGAATCATTGAAAATCAAGTCTAATCTCCCCATCTTCAGTTTCTCCTGACTGTATGGTTGTTATGCCCTCCGAAGTAAGAGCGAAGAGAAGTGCATCCCCCTCCAAACATCCCGCTGACGTTGACCACCGAAAGAGGTCAGGACTATCACAGTTGAAACATCTCGTTCAATGACATATTCCTTTTTTTCTCTTGTTTCAGACGTCGCAATCGAACAACTCAATCATGTCTCAGTTGCCACAATTCGAAACGGTCGGTAAGTGCCCTCTGTACCGGGCCTCCTGGTCATTAGCTGATGATGCTAGTGTGATCGCAAACGACCAGCGTGTGCACGATGCACGCAACTTGGACTTGTTAGTGTCATTCACATGCATTTTGTTCAACTTAATTACGGACATGTGTTTAGACAGGTCTATGTGTCTACGAGATTGACGACCCAAGCCAAAGGCCGGACTCTCAAGATGAAACTGTGCGTCTTCTGACACGTGTTGCTGAACTGGAAGGTGTTATTCGCGAAGTAACTTCTTTTGTGACTAGTTGCTGAGCATGTTTGTGAACTTGTATTACAGTTGAAAAACAAACCTCATCCTCGGTGGTCCCAGTCAACCAGGGATCGATCTGACAGATGGCGCTCTCGTTTTAATGAGGATAGGATAAAAAAGCAAGATTTGTCTTCCGACGCGTACTTCCCCTCAACTTCGCCAGGGAATAGAGAATCAGTTTCAATTGAACGCACATGGACGAGTTCTGCGACAGCCAGATTTTCCGATATACATCCCTTTAGCTCCATATTACCCAGTTGTCCACCAGCTTCCCCGGACTCACAATATTATGCCTCATCACCACAAAGCAATTCATCGTATATCTTCCCGACACCAACAGAGGAATATATCTCCCAGCACGCTACAATTTCAACCCAGCCGGACATATTCCATGACTACGACTTGTCAATGTTCCTTCCTTATCCTGATCTGGTCACCTACGATGAGTATGTACTTAACATGGACCAAAATGAAACCTGCTCCATCAAGCAACATGGAGGACATTGCGGCTGCCTCTATGAATACACCAGCTACAACGCCATACTAGAACTTTCTGTGCATCTCCGTCGAGCGGTGGACATCCTTGCTCAATCTCCGAGCCATAATATAGGGTCTATGTGCCTATTCCATCAACGCATTTCCGAACTTGACATTTTCGCCACGTATGTACTGCTCCTCCGGTCTATTACCAGAAGACTCAAAAATATTTCGGATAGTGACATGCTGGGTAACTTGATGACCTCGCCAGACGATCACTTGATGAACTACTGGTGAGAAGGATAACGTTAAGGACTGGTATGTTTGCATCGAAATGTTGAGCATGACCAATATATTCTGGGAACGATTTTGGTGTACTACTTATTCAATATAGTAGTCACTAATGTTGGGTATTCATTATTTTTATATGTTGTATCCACACCACCACTTCCCTCGAAACTCGACAAAGTTAAGCGTCGCTGATCGCCGATATGCCGGTGATTGATGCTGGGGTTTATAAGCGCTTAATTTTGGTACCTTTGACAAAGACCTGAAAGATCACAGGCCTGAAGCGAGGCTCATTTTTGGCGTTTTCTGTCGGGCACCAATTGTGCTATCAGTCAAACCTCTTATATCGACCCATCTGATGAGTTCTCCTCTTGATACCTGATACTTGATCGCTTGGGACTGAAACACGACGAGGATCTGGATTATAAGCCTTCTGTGTATATACACCAGTGTATATCTTACATGTAGTTTGGTAGATATACCCGGAGGTACATGCGTGAATGACCAGGGCTTGTACTACATACCTACATCTGGTCGTACCCCAGGTATGCTCACATCCACCTCTTGAATGCTGTGGGAACCTAATCATGATATGCTCTGTAGATTGTTTGGCAACGTGGCACCGGTATGCGATGATTCCGTAGTAGGTCGCATCATTCAATGCCGTCTTTTCTTGTAGGGGTATCGAGGCAGAAGCACAGGGAGATAAGGTCGTCGCCGCACATTGCCCAGGAAGCATGCAACCGCTGTACTTCCGTCATTCAAATACAGAAAAACCTATTGTTCGATTCGAGCTTCTCGTTCCACCGTGATGCAAAGAAATGTCCAATCTATCTCGGGCTCGCGTGAAATAAAGACTCTTAACAGTCTATCCCGGTCCATACCTCCATTTTCATACATACTTGGCCTTCTGATTCGTAGGACCTGAACCAATCTGGGAATGAAGCGATTGCAAGTATTCGAACCATTAAACCTGTAGACATCGAAATGTTCGGCGCACAGGAGATTGGTTCGGATTTGTGAAAATCTGACGCTGCTCAAGCCGACCCTTCAAATGTCGTCATACCTCTTTGAAATCTTATGTTCATAGTATGGCCAAGGTCAGAAATACCAAGAATCTCTCAGACGCAAGAGAAGAAGAAAAATCTGATTCCACGTTGCCAAGAACAAGAAATGAATATTTAGTTGCGGTCCCTATATGTCGACCGGCCAATCTAGCTAATGTCATGAAATAGTCAAGTGAAACGACATATGTGACGTGGGACGAAGAACGTCTTGGGTGACTAGGAGTCCTTCATGAAGCTTCAGGAAGATAGGCCAGTCAGACGCCCCTTCGTGCGAAACATTGTGTAGGACAGAAATTATATGATGCCCGCTACTGTATATACGTATGGAGTAGGTTTCTTCCGAATTTTTCGACCCCACAGAGATAAGGAAACTACAAGCAAGTACGGCAGATTCAAGAGCCATTTACCAAACTTCATTTGGCAGCATGGCACTACACGTGACGCGACTGAACGGCATTAGTCAGCAAACAGATTTTGGTCCTCGCTTCACATAATAAACGGATAACTTACTTTCATGGCGTCCCATTTGGTGAGCTCTTCACTAGTGCATAGGCTTATTCCGCTTGCTGAATTTTCGTCAGGCAAACATTTTTGGTACTGAACAAGACAGAGTCAACTGTTCTTTCTATTACAAAGTACGTCTTCTTGAAGATGCTAAGGAGAGTTACCATACTTACACGAGAAGATTGGTGCTTGCCGCCACGGAGACCGTTGTTCTCGGAAACACATCAAGCCCCCATTTTCTCAAACAATTCTCCTTCCTAATGTCTACCACAATCCTGCCCATGACCCTGTCTGCAAGCTTACCGAAAAGGAGCTACAGGAAGGTTTTGACGCAGTTTACGAAGATCTTTACTGTGAACTAGCGAAATTTGGACATCTTCTCGAGCTTCACGTACGTGTATCCTGATTCTGTTTTAAAGGGTATGTATATACGACGCTGATCTGTAGGTGTGTGACAATGTTGGCGACCATCTCATTGGCAATGTTTACGCAAGATATGAATGGGAAACAGAAGCTCAAGCCGCGGTTGACAACTGTAATGAACGGTGGTATGCAGGTACATAGTCTACAGACTTTTCGACTGATTTGTCATTCACGCTGTGACAGGGAGGCCTCTCTATGCTGAGTTATCCCCAGTAACTGATTTTCGTGAGGCATGCTGCCGTCAGAACGAAAACGGAGAATGCAACCGCGGGGGCTTTTGCAACTTCATGCATCTGAGACTTGCATCAAAAGAACTCGTTTCATCTCTGAGGGCAGGACAGAGACTTGAGAGACGCCTGAATCCAAGGAAAACGGAAGGCGGGGGTGGATGGGAGCCAAGCAAAAGAGAGGGTGGTCGTGGGCGTAGCGCGAGCCCACGAAGGGGTGGAAACAATGGAGAAGATAGGTTTTGATGACTTTCAGAAGTAATTCAATGTTGTCCTCATCTATCTTCAACTGATGCTCCTTTTAGACTCTTCATATCGCATTGTGTTATGAGAGTCAAGGTATGGTAAGCAAATACCAGAAGGTTTGCTTAAATATCTACTTTGGTCACACTAGCCAACCGCGATATTCGTTCGGAGTTCTTGCTGCCGATAGTTGTGGCCACTGCACAATAAATCTGAGAATGTGGCGTCAGGAGCCATTATCTTGTCAATGGGGTCACTGACCATACCTATCCACCAAGGGTTTTAAGAGTTTACCAGAGAGTGAAAGGGACTCTACCCGCGCGAAAGTTTCAACATATATTATTTGTGGAGCAGGCAGCCCAAAGAACTTAGATACTGATGTCAGCTTTGCAAACGTTATACGTATCTCCAACGCACTTTATTCAGGTATACTACAATACAAAGGATGAAACATGTACCTGGGCCATTTACTAACAGGACATCTGCGAAGGTTGGCTGGCCTAGACGAAAGGCTGGCTCCAAGATGAAAAAATATATGCCCGCCATAAGAGACCACAGAGCAGTAGGCGGTGTGGTGAAAAGTGATTGACGCACTTGTCGCGCACGTGGAATCGCCAGAATTGAATATTCAGCATTGCCATTCTGGTGGAATTAGTCGCAATCACGGACAGGTATAAACTTCCTCACGCACAGCTAAAAATTGATTCTTTGTCGATTCAAGAAATATTGCTTTTTGCGCGCTGAGAGTGTCCCCTTGGCATATGATGTATGTGCGTGGGCTGTAACGGGAAAAGTTCAAGCCAGAAACAAGAGTCAGGGCTTCCGCAGTATGGCCACCTACGAACCACAATCGACAAAAATCAGTTTCGACACAAAAAAGAGAACGTACCCGAGCCTAAAAAGACCGCTAGACTGCAAGTCTTTAGTTGCTTTCTGACTTTTGGCCTGAAAGGACGAGTACTTGGCAAAATCAGGTAAAATCGAGTGATAAGGATGATTACAAGGGAAACCAAGGCTACGAGAGAAGAATAAGCCATCTACTCGATCACCTCTGGCCATTGCACGACACATGACACAAACTTGATAAGTGATTCTTGGCACGTGTTCTCTAAAACGCGACAACTTGACGGTGGACTGCTACTCCGAGCTTCATTTGAATTGCGTCTTATCATTTTCCAACTCTACTTGTTACTAGAATTTACTCCCTTGTGCTTTCGCGACATCCTACTCTTGCGTATTTCTAACAGGTTTCGACGGTGAGCTCAGGCTTTATATCGATCCACTTAGATATACAATACCAGTCAGCAGAACACCGCACTTAAACATCTAGAGAGCCAAGATTGAGACCTGACCTTGTCGAGATAGTGGGGACCTATCTTTAGGATTGCTACTGCATAAGAGGCCCCACGTGATAATCGCTAACCAGTATGACAACACCTTTAGCTGTGGATGCTCAAATGGTGGCAGAAATAAAGAGTGCTATCAAAGAATGCTCTGATCGTGGCCTTATATTGGCATCAAAATGGTATTCTCAAGTCTGTACTACATCCGTCTACTAACATCATTTGCAGGGCTGCTGAACTTCATCTCTCTATCCCAGCGAATGAAAGGAAACTTATCAATCTCTCTTCGTCTTCCATACCTGCCTTTTCAACATCCACTCCAGCTAGAGCTCGATCGCCACCACTTTCTACCCCCTTTACTGGCGGCTCCCCCAAATCTCCACAGAAGTTGACTCAAAACTCGCTACACTTGAACCCTGCCCGCCATCCAGACGCCCCTTTGTTGAATGAACAACCGCCAGATGTAAGGGCCATGGAGAGCGAACTAGAAGCTCAGGAAGAGGATATTCTTGTTACTGCTCATGCATGTATCCATGCAAAAGAATTCAAGCGTGCTATTCATGTGTTACGAGACTGTAGGAGCTCTAAAGCGCGTTTCCTCAGCATATATAGTCAGTTCATTGTAAGTTTGTTCACCACTTGGCGTGTCGTATTACATATGTCTTCTGAAGGCAGCGGAAAAACAAGCTCAACGCGATTGGCACAAGCTTGACAGTAGGCTTTTCCTAATTCCGTACCGGGTATTTCTGACCCAGCTGCAACAGATAATCGTCATCAACCCCCAGTACCAGTAAATAGTTCACTCAGCGAGCTGCTTGATATGGTATATAATACAATGGACCCATGGCTACTCTTCCTGTAAGCCAATGAACTAAAAAAGTCAATGCGTCTAATTCATGTTTCAGGAAAGGGCTCTTTCTTGCAAGGCTATCAAGGCGCGAGGAGTCCATCGAAAGTGTCCTTCGTTCTATTGCAGGTTTTCCCTGGAATTGGTCTGCGTGGACACTCCTTGGAAGTTGTATTGGTGACGGTGAAGAGGTCGATCCCCATCCTTTATGAGACTGTGTATTTACTCACTAAATATGCAGCTTTCTTCACTTCTTCAGCTGCTTCCTTTGCCGCCTACCCATCCGTTGGTTCAAATGTTTCAGACCAAGACCTTAAATGAACTCCATAACCCTTCAGACCATGAACTTAACCTTTGTAACCAGCTCTTGAGCCATAATTTCTTTCCGAGCAGTCTGTGGATCATGAGCCTTCGCGCTTGTGTCCTTTATCACTTGCATGGTCAGTTGTAGTGCCAAGGGTGTGAAATAATTGCTAATGCCCACTCTAGACTTCGGTCAGGCCGAGATTCAGTTCGAGAAAATCCTCGCGCTGGATCCATATCGTATTGACGATATTGACGTCTACTCTAATATTCTGTATGTAACAGACAACAGGCTTAAACTGTCGAGACTAGCCCACGAATTTCTGGCTTTGGACAAAGATCGGCCAGAAGTGTGTTGTCTTGTTGGTAAAATCACCCTCTCTCAGCCTGTTTTGCGCCCTCGAATGACCAAACAATTAGGCAATCATTACTCATTAAGAGCCGAGCACGAGAAAGCAGTAAAATACTTTAGAAGAGCGACACAGCTCGATAGGACCTATTTGTCCGCTTGGACGTTGATGGGGCATGAGTACGTTGAGATGAAAAATTCCCATGCAGCGATTGAAGCCTATCGTCGAGCCATAGGCAAGTCGTTAAAGAGTTCTATATCAAGTGCTTTTGGACCGACTCTTGGAGTTCGTTAGACGTAAATCGTAAAGATTACAGAGCATGGTACGGGCTCGGGCAGGCGTATGAACTTCTGAGCATGCATCATTATGCTCTGCATTATTATCAGCATGCCACAGCTTTGCGGTCGGTGTCATTTGTCTAGACTTGTTACAAATCTCATCTATTCAACAGTCCTTACGACGTGCGGTTATGGCAGGCACAGGGCATGTGTTACGAAGAGATTGGGAGGTAATTTTGACAATTCTTTTGTAGACTTACACATCTGACCTCATTCTCTAGGCTTCGAGAAGCCGTTGAATGCCTTAAACATGCTCTTATTCCTGCAGATCCTCATGAGATAACTATCAACCTCAAATTGGCAAGACTTTACCATGCGCTAGAAGAACCTGCTGAAGCCGTGGCATATCACCGAAAGGTTGTTGAAGTTTGCCAAGCTGATCGTTGAGTGAAATAACTTCCCCTAAGGGTATTATGAAACTCATCCCTCATTGTTGCCGTTGATTAGTCCGTCCCATCCAAGACTATGCCAAGTCAAGTCTGGAGGTTGCAGAGTACCATATGCGAATATCCAATGGAGACCTCGCCCTTGCACGCGATTATCTGGAAATAGTCGCTAGTAGCAATGCAGAGGACGTAGGACGGGCCGCTGAATTGTTGAAAACTGTCAAAGCCACCATACAGGCTCAGGCCATGTCTGCTGATATCGAGGTTAGAACACAAAAGAGTCCGTCATAGTGCGCCGGCGTCAAAGTAAGGTACATGATGGAAGATAATTCGCTGCCTCTAGAATGTGGAGAATAATTATATATGTAGCTCAATTATAAGATTGATCCTTTCTCCTTGGGAATGTGACCGACCCTAAAGTGCGTGGGTCGAGGTCACGGGCTTGAGATGTCCAAAGAAAACAAGCGATAAATGTCGAGTGCCCTTGCCTCGTCTTTTCATCTTCAATCTTCATCCCAGTCACTTGAGAAGGCGAATGGCGTTTCCACGGTCTTTGAAATATCGACCCCCCACACTTTTGCAGCCTCCGTAGAATCATCTTCAGCAGGTCCCTCGACATGGCACGCCAATCCCACCGCAACTACTGCACCAGCTGTCGCTTCAAAACTGCCTCAGATCATCAAGGATAGAACGTCAGAAGAGCTGGAGATTATAGAGAGGACACACATCAGGTCTTGTCACCACTTTGTCATCTCAGCCGGTCTGACTCTCACCCATTTTCTAGACTTTCTTCACGTCTAGCGTCTGACCATGCTCTTGCGTTGAACCCTGACACGGACACGCCTTTCTTGGACACCGCGGATGTGTTACGCAGACTGTTACCCTATCATGTCTTTCTTCAGCCTCAAGAAGATTTAGATACCTTGACAAGGAGTATGAAAGGTAAAGGGAAGGCAAAAGAGACGGAACTCGAGGTAGAAATCAAAGGTAAGATATGGAGCATATAACATGCCTGCATATTCATCTTCTCCACGTAGAAACGAAGTTTGCTTTAGAATGTCACAAGCGGCGTGATGCATTGGTGAAGAGATTTCGAGACATACGAATTCGTCAAGGGAAGGTCAGTCCTGTAAATTCAGCCTTCATATGCCGTATCTTTATCTTTCTCGCAGCGTTCAGCACCAGATGATCAGGCCATTCTCGTTGCATCATTAGTCTTGGATGTCGAAAGATCCGAGACGACTCTTCTGAGCAACGAACTCCGAACTGCCCGTGCAGAGCATGAACGGCGCGAGAAAGAAAGGCGTCTGGCTGCTCACGTTTCCCGTCCAGCGTATTATGGACCAGGATCAGTGCCCACTACTGCGGCGACTGCCGTGCCGGCGCAATACTACAGAGGGTATCCGTATGCATACGCGCAGGTATATGGTTCTTCCACACAGGCCAGTTCAACATCCACCTTTCCCATTTCACCTACGCCGGTTGTATCGGCCGCCGTACCTACACAATCAGCAATCCCTGTGCAGCTCCCGGTCGCATCGTTACCTGCCCTCCATGCCCTGGGTATAATACCAGTACCAGCTGCGTCCCTTCCTGCAGACGGCCAGCCACAACCAGCGGCCATTTTACGTGGATCAACCTCGAATGGCACCATGTTGAGCCTTGAAATTAATGTATCGTCGCTTCAGTCCGCGCAGATGAGTGGGTTGGCGATGGTACTCAATTCATTGATGTCCAAAAGCAGTGCTAGCATCAATAGTAGTACTCTAGATACACAACCTAATAGTGTAGTAGGCGGTAATGAGGCGACGTGAAGGGATGAGCTATAATTTGTACTCTATTCTGAATTGATACATAGAAAGAATGTCTTATTAAACCTAAACAAATTGGTTATATATGGGGATATCATTGAGCTACTTTTGTCTTCCGCTCGTGCTGGTGAGCGACCCACGGTACCCTTGCGGCCCATTTCACAATTATCACGCTGTCTTGACTGATACCGTACACAGACGATGTCCCTTACGTCGAGTAGCGCCGGACCGGCTGCTAGTAACGGGCCTTCTACGACGACCTGGCGTCGTGAACGACTCATAGGTATTGGTAACGGCGCAAGTACAATTGATGCAGGCGTTCTAGACAGCCTGCCTGATGATGACGTTTCTGAGCCTAACGTATCTGGGTCACCCGTCGAATCTACCTCGCTTCCATTCAATAGGACCTCTTATGGGACATTACCCACGCCACGACCTCGAGCTCTCAATATCAAAAACCGCGCTGTTCCACATCTACCTAGTTTAAGCTTCTCCAGCCTGAAGAGGCATTCTTCCATCCCGACAACTGCTTCTTCTACGCCCAGCCTAGGGGATCGTGCCTTTCCTCGATTGGGCATTCAGCGACCTATATCCGCATATGATGCTCCCCTGCAATCCAAAGACGAAGCAGATGCAGATGCCAAGGTCAATGGCATACGCGTTTGGTACTCATCCTTCTCGTCCATTGATTGGCTTCATGACGCCATCAAGGATTCTGCCAGGTTCTCCCGCATAAGGAAGCGTAAATCTCTGAGGTCGCGTGTCCGATTAGCCATTGACAAAAGCCTCGGCTGGTTCGTGGTGACGATCGTTGGTTTTTTCAGCGCAATCGTCGCGTTCTTGGTCGTTCGGAGCGAGCAATGGCTGTTCGACGTCAAAGAGGGGTACTGTCATGGCGCTTGGTGGAAAGCTAAACGTTTCTGTTGCCCTGCTTTCAATGATCTCGTCGTAGATCCAACGGGAGAGGAGACTTGTCAACGCTGGCAATCCTGGGTTGGAGTCATTTCTCCAGAGATAAGCGGTTTTTCTTCCGAAGTGACGGAATACACTGTTTTTGCTTCTATCGCAGTGAGTGACTGGACATACCTGTGAGACTTGACCGCTGAAGATTGGCAGCTTTTCCTCGCCTTAATTTCGACAGTGCTCACAATACGCCTCACAAACTCCACAACTTTTGTCACGCGGAAAGAATCAGGCGTCCTGTCTCCCGACTTTCCGGGCACCTCTGCAAGCATGAAGGATCCAGCGTCGACTGTCAAAAGGAGGGTAATGTACTATGTAGGTGAGTCTTTGTTCTCGATATGATCTGGTGTGACAAGGAGACAGGCTGCTGGAAGTGGAATTCCCGAAATTAAAACAATCCTCTCTGGTGCGAGACTTGATATCGTGATTTTAATCGGACTGACTCATCATTGCTCCAGGGTTTGTTATACATGGATATCTTGGCGCACGTGTTTTGTTCACCAAGTCAGTTGGTCTTGCCCTCTCTGTTGCATCTGGGCTGTCTCTCGGGAAAGAAGGACCATTTGTGCACATCGCGAGCTGCATAGGCAATATCGTCAGCCGTTTCTTCAGTAAATACGAAAATAATGAAGGTCAGTAATACAATCTATTTGTTCGGCCGTGGTTGAAGGTATCTTGTAGCTAAGCGTCGGGAAATATTGAGTGCTGCCTGTGCTGCCGGTGTTGCTGTTGCGTTTGGTGCGCCAATAGGTGGGACTTTGTTTAGTTTAGAAGAAGTGTCATACTTCTTCCCTCCCAAGGTTAGTCGCACCTGATTCAGGTCTTCGCGGCGCTGAACATTGTATTAGGTTATGTGGAGAAGGTCGGTCGAGAAGTTCCCTGCCATGGACTGTTTTTTCATATCTGAAGGATAGCTTCTTCTGTGCCATGATTGCAGCAATCACACTAAAGGTGCTTGACCCCTTCGGTACAGGGAAATTGGTCTTGTTTCAAGTCACATATGAAAAAGCAAGTATGTCATTCTTTGCAATTATCGGTTGTCCTGATGATGTCTCCAGGATTGGCATGCCTACGAACTTTTCCCATTCCTTCTCCTCGGCGTGCTCGGGGTGCGTTGCCTGTTTGCGTCAAATTCGGCTTCTTGACCAATTTCTATAGGGTATATATGGAGCTTACTTCTCGAAACTTAACCACTCATGGAGCAAGCATATGCGCAACAAGACCTGGCTCAAGTCCCATCCGATAGCGGAAGTTCTTCTAGTATGGTCGTTCTTTTGTAAAATGAGTTGATCTCATCGCGTTTGTAGATCACCACAATCACGACTGGACTCTGTTTTATTAATCCTTTGACTCGCATGAGTGGTACAGAGCTTGTCTACAGTCTTTTTGCAGAATGTCGGGAAGGTCATCCAAATCAAAACGCTCGCCTGTGTGGTGTGAACTCTCGCGCTTTCCGGGATATATGGCCGGTTATTCAAGCAGTCTTAGTGGCAATGATCATCAAGGCTTGCCTCACAATAGTAACTTTTGGCATCAAAGTTCCAGCTGGTATCTTCATCCCATCCCTTGGCGTAGGTGCTTGTGGTGGACGGGTAATGGGCCTCGTGATACAATGGTTGCAATACCAAGAGCTGGGCGCAAAGATCTTTCCAGTCTGTGCCAAGGACCAAGAATGTGAGTATTTATTCTCTGCTTAGTATAAGAATTGTCTCGACTTGCCTGTTTTGTAGGCATAATTCCAGGTCTGTATGCTATGGTGGGTGCAGCAGCCACTCTTTCAGGGGTTACTGTAAGTAGCCCTTCGCCTACGATGTAGACCGAGACTCATTTTCTTGAAGCGAACAACTGTTTCTTTGGCCGTCATCATGTTCGAGCTTACACATACCTTGAACTATGTAATTCCAATAATGCTGTCAGTTCTGGTGGCCAAAACGGTTGCAGATGCCTTGGAGCCTAAAGGCATATACGACCTTGTCATCGAGCTCAACCAATTGCCCTACCTTGATTCAAAGCATGAATATCTATGGGGCAATCTCCAGATCAATGATGTGGTGAGAGATTCTCATCGAACATCTGGGTCTCGGTTTTGCTAAAATAGTCCAGACTGCCCGCGATGTGGAGGTCATTAGACTCGATAGGAACAACACCGTGACGACCTTGCGAGATCAACTTGTCACATTGATGCAGACCGGAAATGACGACGGTGGCTTTCCCATACTCAGACCAGATTCAAATGACGATGGCATGCGTATGGTGGGCTACATCGGAGCCAGCGAGTTGGAGCACGCACTTAGTTTGTCCAAGGCCTGTAACTCTGCTATCCGTACTGATTGATACCCTTTGTTAGGCCTAGTTGCCGACGAAGCCGAAGTCGAAATACACTTTCATACTACGTACACTCGTTACAATACGGTTTCCTCTGTTTCGTCGCTCATGGAAGAGAGCGAGCATCAAGAGCAGGACCTTTTCGATTTTAGTATTTATATGGATCAAGTAAGTCAACCTGTTGGTTTCATGGTTGTTTAAATTAAGACGAAAACCAACTTTCGTCTAGGCACCGTTGACTGTCCAGTCCAATTCGCCGCTAGAGATGGTCCACCAGTTATTTTACAAGCTCGGTGCTCGATATGTCGTAGTAACAGACGCGGAAGGCCTGTGTGAGTGAATTCAGTGCACTGTACCAACGCGCTTGATTTCTGAGAAGTTTTATCCTTAAGACGAAGGTGTTATCGACAAAAAGACATGGGTTGCGTTCTTAGCAGATTTGGAAGAAAAATCATGACCTGAGCGTCGTAATTCACGCCATGTCGCAATAGGAATTCTCGGCCCAGTAGACTATACCTACTAAGTTTATTTATACCCTGTAGCTTAGCTTATGGACCAGATCTCTATTTGTGAGTATTTAGATCACAAGAGATTCCCACATCGATCCAAAGACGCTAGTCACTTTTGAACACGACGATGGCTGGACTAGGTGTTCCAGTAAAGCTACTTCACGAGTCCTTAGGACATGTTGTAACTGTGGAACTCAAAACTGGACAGCTGTACCGTGGAAAGCTTGCAGAAGGTATGATTTGCAAAGTAGCTGTATGCATGGCTTTTCATACCTTTTTTCTCAATAGCTGAGGACAATTTGAACATATCCCTGAAAGATATCACTGTGACTGGACGCGATGGACGCGTTTCTCAACTAGATCAAGTTTATATTCGGGGAAGTATGGTACGATTCTTTATCGTTCCAGATATGTTACAGAACGCCCCGATGTGAGTCCTTCTCGCCTCCCGCTGTGCTTTTTGCCTAACTAGATTGCTTAGGTTCAAACGAGTGGGACCTAATGCCATGAGGGGAAGAGGTATTGGCACAGCGCGTGGGCGTGCGACCATTATGAGAGGTACGTGGCTGATCTCAATATTCATCTCCTGCTATTGAATGCTAATTTTCCTTTGCTACAGCGAATGGTGACTGCCTCTCTATTAAAATGTTGAATTTATGACTGACCATTGAATTACAGCACGTCGTGGTCGTGGTGTTGCCCCTACGGCTCGGGGTATTAGAAGATGAGATGATACTTTGTCTTTTAAAATTATCTCTTCTTTCATGTAAAATATACACCAGGTAGTCAATGCCATAGTGAGTTATTGATGTTGCAAGCTTGTGCTTCAGACCAAAGATGGCTTAGCGCACTATGAAATGGAAGGAAGTATATCAAGAAGACAACCAAGGAATTCAAATGATGAATTTGACGGTAGCGAGGGTGAAACTTCCATGTCATCATCGGTGATAACCTGCTACCGCTCAAAAATCGGAAACGCGTCCCTTGAAACTCCAGTCGCCTTCTGACTCGCCTCCCCACTTGCGGACCGGTTCCTGCTTTGGTCCTCCTTGCTCTCCAGTTAGGGGGTTGACGTCTCCCTCGAAATCGGGACGAAGAGGAGCACGAGCATCGGGATGAAGAGCGAGCTCGGCTTCGGGTTGTTGTGTGACTGTGGGTGCACGCTGTAGGCGCTCGAATTCACGCTGCTGATGACGAGGAAGAGACGGGGGAGCAGGCCTGCTGAGGCTTGCAAAGGAGCGACGAGGGATGATGCGGGCGAGCATTAAGATTATGAGATCTTTCAATTTGTCATTCAGAAGCCTAATTGATTGTCGTAATCCCACGTGAACTTGTTCGGAAACCCACCAACTGTATGGCGGGTGTCTCTGCCCCCTATCGTCTTGCTCTTGCATGGACATCAACGACTTCTTTTACCAAAGGCCTGCCTCTCTCAAGAAGAGGAATGTAGAGCGCGCTTGCGATGCCTGCCGTCGCCGCAAGACTAAGTGCGATGGCCCTCAGATGTCCAATTACCGCTGCACCAATTGTGTCCAGTCCAGCAGGCCTTGCACATATGAGTTCGTGCTTGTTTCTTCTCTTATTCTCTGTTAAATAACCTTCGAGGAAGTGAACCTTCCAAGCCCCGTGGACCACCGAAAGCGTAAGTACATGGTATACGCTCATTGCCTAAATCTGAATCAGTCTAGATACATCACTGCACTCGAAGACAAAATGGAGCAACTTGAAGTTCTATTGAAACAGGTAAGACTCTAATTGACTTGTATTTTTCTTGGGCCCAATCCATGCCCCATGATTTTAATATGCCTCTCCTTGAATAGCTATGTCCAGACAAAGATTATTCCAAACAGCTCGGCCCACCCGTCATCAGAGACTCATGGAAAGAAGATGCTCAATCACAACAACCTCTCTGGGCCACGTCTGTATCTACCGAGAACAAAGTTCCTCTTGCCGCATACTCTGCTCAACAAACTCCAGAGGATACCGAACATGACAGCTCCGAGGACCCCGGTGCGATACTCGACGTCCTTGAGCTGCCCAATAATGGCGAAATGGCTCAAAAGCTGGAATTACACGGTGAAGAAGACACGTCACACGACCCAACTGAGCAGGCTATTGCTCGTTTTCATGGAAAGAGCAGTGCCGTCGGCCTCGTCGGAGTAACGCAGATGTTCAAGATGATGCATCTGCTCGAAAATGAGACCAAACATGATGCGCGTCTCAGTACTCCAGACAGCGTCGATAGTATATCAAGTTTTGGCAGTTCTTCTTCCGGTTCTTCCATTCATCGTCCAGAATTTTGGAAGATGCCTGAGGTAAGCAAACTTTCTTGGCAGCTCACACTTCATTCATGCCTTGCAGAGAGAGCGCCAATGGGAAGAGCGGAACGCCGATACCACGGAGTTGATCGCACAACTACTCTCTGCATTTCCCCCTGCAGATCTCGTTCAGGAGCTGATAAACATTTACTTTGTACACTCAAATTCTCCTCTACCTCTTCTTCACCGTCCGACGTTCGATCGACAATGGAAGGAAAATTTACATCACACCAATGTCTGGTTTGCAGTCGTATGCCTAGGTATATTCTCCATCGCGAGCAGGTGGTCAAGCGACATCAGAGTGATCCCTAGTGGTGCCAGCACGGTTTCAGGCTCGCCGGACTGGTCTCTCGCTGGTTGGACATATTGTAAAGCAGGTTTAGGTTGGTATTCTATTCTCCTTATGTGGCAGTAATAAATCGTCTCTATAGCCATGTTTGAATCTAGGTACCGTCTATTTTGCCCGACAACTCTGTTTGAGCTTCAGTCGTTTTCGGTGAACTCCCTGGCAGTCTCCTTGACACGACTTGCTCAAACCGCTTTTCCAGTTATTCGCCACCTATCTCAGGGATTCTGCGCACCGACCCTTGGCCTGGACCCTTGTGGGAAACGCTCTGAGGAAAGCCCAGGACGTTGGTATCCATAAAAAAAGGGTTTACGGCCGTGAACCCACGGTGGACTCGGAACTTTGGAAGCGAGCCTTCTGGTGCCTTATAGTCCTCGATCGCTTTGAATCTGCTGCTTCTGGGCGTTCGGCACTTGTTGGGGAAGAAGAGTCAGTCGTCCATATCTTGCTCATGCTAGCTGTTTGCTCAAGCTAACAAGTCGATAGCTTTGATGTAGATCTGCCACTCGAAGTGGACGACGAGTATTGGGAAGTGGATGACTCGGGTCCAATCTTTACGCAGCCTGAAGGCTTACCGGCGAACAAGATCATCTCATTTAATCAAATCATCAAACTGTCCCGAATGCTGGCGTTTGCTTTAAAAAGCCTTGTAGGTTATTCGTTCTTCCTCTGTGACATGTTTCATATGTTTCTTTTCATCTTACAGTATGCTGTCGACAAGCAACAGCTTTCTTCCGGCCTAACCCCTTTGGGCTGGCGAAGAGCGATTATGAAGCATCTAGCTGCCGGCCTCGAGAAGTGGTATAAATCGCTACCAGAACATCGTACGCTGTCATTTCATATATCCTTCAAGGCAATATTTCCGAGGAAGTAACGATTTTTCTCACAGTAATATGGTTGAATCAGCAGGATGGTTCACCCTTCGCGGTAGATGCAGCAGTGCTGCGCACAACATACCGTCTTGTCGAGATGCTTGTTTATGCAATGTTCATCACGACGTCCTCGATCTCGGCTATATCTTTGGAGCCGCTGCAACAAGACCGACTATCTCCCTCAGACCCTTCTCCATTGGATATATGCATCGATGCTGCTCATGATTGCGCAAACGTATCCCAGAAGCAAAGCTTGGAAGCGCTATCAACATGGCCAATCTATATATATGCTGCTCAAGTGGGATCAACAATGCTTCTCGTGAAAATTTGGAGCATAAGGATGCAAGAGAAAACTATGCGGTCTCGGGGTATTGAAGACATCAAACCACCAATGCTGGCACTTGAGCCTCTTTTCAATAGTCTTCAGACTTTCGTAGATATATTGAGGTTAGCCGAAGCTCGTTGGGGTTTTATAGCACCATACCTGTGCGATTTCATCTTTTTCCAATTCGGATGATAAAAACTAACGCCTTGCATAGTCAGGAGTTGAGAAAAGCTTTGCCAGATGACGCATACAATGGGATGCCCATTTCCTTGCAACCGGGAGATCATCGCCAGTACCAAATGCGGACTAGCGAGGCCGATTACCGTGCTATGGAGGCCCAAGCTTCACAATCTTTTGAGGGTCCTGATATACCATCGTTGTATCCTACTCTAATCTCACAATCAGCGCAACAACCATTTACGTCAACAGGTCTTTATTATGCAGCTACAGATGCACTTTCGCAATCACAGCCACCTCCACAGCCGTCTCTTTCCCAATCTGGGCTTCCATGTCCAACATCGCACGCACAATACTCATCACATACAATCGTACAGCCTCCTTTGCCGTGGAAGGAGCCCTCAGATGTGCTACGGTCTGAGGAACGAGCGCAGCCTTTTGTGCCTCCAGTAGACTATCTGTCTACCGATATGCCTCTGCTAGTGAAACCCAGTCATGGATTCAACCTTCCCGATGATCGTAGGCCCGATGAAGGTATTGAAATGCCATATTTGTATGACCAGACGAAATTCTATCCTTCCGGTGGCGCCGTGGAAAATCTACCTTCCTCACTTCCGCGTACGCTTCATCCTACCCGGTCTCTTCCCTATTTGAGCAATCCGGCCCCCTTCTCTTCCCTCGACACTAATTCTCACAGAGGCCGTGAAAGCCAAAAGCTGAGCGACGCGAGAGAGTCGAGGTATGACGAAGCTGCTGGATTAGACTATCTGGTTGTTCGGTCAACGCAGGGTCTGGACTTGAACTTGTCAGGTGTCAACCACAGAGTCATGCCTACGACGGGGCCACATGCGAAACAATGACCAGCCCGGGCTCGACTTGTTGATCAGAAATCGTCGGATTGAATCTGTCTCGTAGGATTTTTTTTTGATTGAATGCTCTTGCTTTCCTCTTATTTTAAACTGCATTGGACTTTGCCTGTATAATCATCCTATTCCCTGGCAT
Source organism: Termitomyces sp. DKA19 (assembly GCA_018851325.1). Lineage (NCBI taxonomy): Eukaryota > Fungi > Basidiomycota > Agaricomycetes > Agaricales > Lyophyllaceae > Termitomyces > Termitomyces sp. DKA19. The sequence goes on along the minus strand of JABCKS010024853.1, from coordinate 66,579 downwards.
GTGCACTCCCTCGCAACCATACTATACTACATTGTACTCGTGTAAAACACCATTTCCTACTGTATGTAAATGATCTAAATGGCTTTCTTACTGCTCGAAAGCTCTATTAGCTCCCTCCAGTTGGGTGCCGATCATAACGTGGTCACACGATATTGCCAATGGCAGCAAGATGCGTGGATACAAAATTAAAGATACAATATGATGTACAATGAGATCAGACGACTGAATGTTTAAGAGTGAGTAAGAGTTGATATGAAGGTATGAAATACATACGAAGGACAGCGTTTATACAGCCATCGTTTTCGGGGTTGTTGGTGATTTGGGCATATTTTCCAAATACAACCTTTCCGCCTGTCGTAACCATTCCCAACTCGGAAACGTTGACTTCTATTACTGTTCCCTTGGTCATGACGCCTAGTTGTGTATACATCGGTGATTGGGGGTTCTTCTTCACGCCCAAGATTTGCAGCTGGAATGTTGCCTTGAGGTCGGCTAGCACGGAATGTCAACTTGGGACGAGCACGAGGACACGTAAACGTACGATGAGTCACGTTGGCTTTTTTGTAGCGCAGCGCCATCGGCCGGATGAAGCGTTCCATTTTGACAGGCTTTCTTGTGAAGCCTTCACCCACGAAGGTAGCTTTGGTCAGCATGCGCTTCCATGCCTTGCTCTTGCTCTTCCCTGACTTGACGACCTTGAACATCTCGTCTTCTGCAATCCCCCTGACCTTGGGCAACGGCACGGCGTACTTGGCAGCCTTGTCCTTCCGCTTTTGCTTGATCGCACTCGAGAGTGCTTTGGCGTCCTTTTGGCCTTCGCGATCGAGAAGGTATGTCGGGAGAGCGCCATCGGGGACTGTGGATGAGTCTGCTTGCTTGACATTGCGTTCGTCGTGAGCTTTGAGGGTCTTCTTGAGTTGGACCTTTTCAGCATGCCGTTTGGCATGGAGGAGCTTGGCCTTGATACCAAAGGCCTTTTGGGTGAATGCAGAGGTCTTGTGTGCTGCCCTGGCCTCCCGTTTGCGCCTGTCAGATGGTATGAGTAGCTAGTCGGCTTCGGGAGGGTGATGGGTCGTACTTGCGCTCAAAATGATCTAACCGCCGACCATGGCGCTTGATGTGCTCCTCGATGTACTCGTTCTGGCTGGGGTGTGAGCGACCGCGAGGAGATGCTGGAGAGAGTGGGTACCTGGGGCTGTAACAGGGACGGTCAGCGGTTGGGCGGCAGAGGGGGACTGGGACGTACCATGGGGAAAAGGCAAGTGCTGTCGGACAAACAGAGGACAACAGGAGGTGAAAAGTGGGGCACGTGTTCTGGCGTTGTGCAAGTGCGTCGATGTGGCACGAGTCGAGTCCGTACGCGTCCTCTTCGCAGAATCCCTATTATCCCCACCCCGTCGTCCCAGAGCCCCAGCTTCAGTTCTACTCTCCCCACCCACCTTCCGATTCCAATGCTTTCTACCCAGGCTCACGCCCAAGTCTAGACGGCGCACAGGGCAACATTGCCCAGCAGCGTCTCGCCCCGGCCTATGGCGGAAATATCCAGCCCTCTGGCCGCTGGTGGACAGCTTTCGGGACAGGCGGTTTCGAAGGCGAGCCGCCCTTGCTGGAAGGTACATCCCTCGTCCATCACCCAAACACGCCCACACACGCCATAGCTCACCGGTGCGGACAGAGCTCGGCATCAACTTTCAACATATACGTGCAAAATCGATGACCGTGCTCAACCCCCTTCGCGGTGTCGACGCACGCATAATGGACGACGCAGACATGGCTGGCCCAATAATCTTTGTCTTTTGCTTCGGAATCTGTCTGCTATTCGTGCGTCTGACACGTAATCAGCCCGGGTTAATATATCTGTTTACGTTCTTCCCCCCTGCAGTCCGGAAAGCCCAACTTTGGCTACATCTACGGTGTCGGTCTTTTTGGCTCAGCATCAATGTACGCTCTTTTGAATCTCATGTCCGAACGAGGCATCGATGCATATCGCGTCGTTTCCGTCCTGGGCTATTGTCTATTACCTATGGTCGGAGTGAGTGCAATCAGTGTGATGATGGTCCTGGAGTGCGCAACCTTGACTTTTCTGCCGTTCTTGCATCCTCTGACCCACGTCACAGTGGAGCTTTTGGCTACTTGTTATCGATACTTTCTATTCTTTGGTGCACGTACTCAGCGTCAGGGATATTTGTCGCCGTGCTCCAAATGTCCAATCAGCGGTTACTTGTTGCTTATCCGGTTGGACTGTTATACGGTTGTTTTGCACTACTGAGTGTTTTCAATAATGGATCGTCCGGCGGAATAGCATAGATTTCTCTAATATACAAATGGACCACAAAACAGCAAATATTATCATAAAAATACAAGATACGTTCAACTTGGGGTATCGCGTCAAGCCCAGTCCGGTTATTTACTATTAGACAGTAACTGTCTGCTGTATAATTTCAAAAGTACCTCCATGATCTCCTCCAACGGCGTCGTGGCATACTCGTTGACATATTGAGGTAGTGAATCCTCCAAATTGAAGCCGGCTTTCTTCATAAAGAAAGGATGCATGACATCTGGTGTCGCTTCTCCAAGTTGTCGCATGGTCAGACGTTCAATGTGCCGACTACGAGGCTGATAGATGATTCCTGCTTGCTTTTTCTGATTCTTCGCCTGAGACTGGATCAAAGGGAAATCCTGAGGTCCAGGCGATGAGGTCCGAGGGGTCGACATGTTTGAACTCGCAGGAGACAGCAACCCCATCGGACCGCTTGTAGGAGAGAAGGGAGAGTATGGTTTACTCGGAGGGGCCGGCTCGGTGAACGACCTCGAAGAGTCGAGAGGAATAGTCATAGGCTCTAGCGGTAACGCTTTCTTCTTGCGTCCTCCAACTGGTGCGGACGTTGTATTGAGTAGGGTCCGCCAGTCCGTCGATGCTTTCACCTGTTCCATTTCCCTTGTGAGGTTTTTCCTGAGGACAGTGAGCCATGAATAGAGGGCTACGTTCAACGTTATGTATATGTCATGGTATTCCCGACTGCCCTGCCGCACAAATTGACTATGGAAATCATAGACGAGGGTCGTTGTCATATCCTCGACCTTTTCTTCACTGACCATACGCATAGTCATAGAAGGCAGCCCCACGATAGTAGCTTCCGATGCGCCATGTAACAGAGACGACAGCCATTCTCGTACGTCAGACAAATCGGAATTCTGATGAAGGCCCGTGAGCTTGGAGATGTTCATGGATGAGAATGACAATAAGAGATCCCGTTTGCCCACAGCAGACGCCGATTCCACCAAACGATTCAACCGCGCTTTCACATCGCGACTGAGGAAGTGTGCTATTTCTGGATCATCCATCGTCCGAGGGAATACAACTAGACGAAGATTGTCAAGTTCGAGGCTCATGTGCTGCATGATCACGTAGATCAAGCCATTCTCGGCCTCCTTGAATCGACTACGAGCTGAAACCAGCATCGCTTCTGCGACGGCGGACAAAGGGTTATCTGGTTTGGGTGTCCGAGTAATCCTGAATGCCTTGGATTCACGACTTGCACCTCTTCGTTGGGCATCCAGGTTCGCTTTGAACTTGTTCGCATAGGCCAAAAGCTTGGGGATAGTGCCGACCGTAGCCACGGCCACGATATCAGGGCTTTTGACGGTAAAGGAAAGCCGCAAAGGTCTGGGGTCTCCCTCGGGCCGCGGTGCTGTCATTGACCAGTCATCGAATATCTTGATCTGGAGCGGCTCTGCACTGTTTACATAACAACCACTTAGCGACTTGTAAGCAGAGAGCTCATAACATACGCACCGATAATGCAACAGCTTCTGGTGATCTGACTGAAGTGACACAACCAAAGGACCGCTGGTCATGTTCAATTCCAGCATTTGATCTCTTCCTTTAGCGTTCGAGCTACCTTCCTTGCTCCGTATTGTCTGGAAAACACACTTGGGAACATGGGCATTGCCTGCTACGTTCCCTTTGGCAAGAATGTTGAGATCATCAACAAATACCGAAAGCTCACTGAGAACTTCCGTCAGCTTCGTACGCATGAAGGCATCACGTAGATCGAGAGTCATGGCACTAATCGACTGGCCCAAGTCAACGTCCACAGTTATCCGTCGAATTCGTATGAGTATGATAGTTGTAAATTGCTGTTTGGGTGCCTGGGCAAGATATTGTGCACTCGTCGATGATCCGATGGGTGTCTTGGTGGATACTGCAGAAGGTGGGTTGTTGAAGATGGGTATGCGGTCTAACCAAACCGCTTTGAAACACAGAATATCTTGTAGACGTGAGAACCGGACAACACCCAAAAACTCTGTGTCGAGCACGATGGAAAAAGAGTTGCCAAAGGTACCTTGGTCGCCTTGAACTTTGGCAAAGGCGACAGAAAAAGCGAGGTTCCGCGCATCAAGTCTGACGCAGTCCTCACTCAGAAAACCGTGTTTGAGTCCGAGGGTCAGCCCACCAACACTCCCAGTGAACGTAACTTTGCGAGCACCTGGAGAAATACTGACAGCGAAACCTCCACTTTCCCAATGCAGACCAGCAATGACGTTGACATCCGGCTGACAGGTAAGCTCCAGCTTAGACTGATCAATACGAAGGCTAAAGCTGATGCGCAAACTTGTCGTAGAATACGTGTGGTCTTGTTCAGGTGCAGGCGCTACTGGTTCCTCCACGGGGGTCTGGGCAGCTTGAGATATTTGAAGGCTAACCCGGCGAAGGCGAGTCTCGATGCGATTCACAAGTTCTGTGACAAATGGTAACAAGGTCGGTCGCAACGTGTTCTGACTGGAGTGTATTGTACTCTTGAACATGAGAATTGGCCCTTCAGGCTCATTGGGGAAGGACCTCTGAAACGTAGGGGTAGCATGGTATTCGGTCCAAACAGACACGACAGGTAAGTTGAAGACCTCAGCACCCAAATCCATGACCTGCTCATCGGATAGTTCTTGATGTTTATTTGAGAATCCCCTGGCTTGATAGAGTCTGGAGGCGGCTCCACTATAGACACGTACCTTGCCGCTGCGGAAAGTCATCGATGCAAACAGGTTGGTCATGGGAAGCGCCGAGCGAGTTCCTTCATGAACCATCTCCATATTACCCGTTTCCAATACGGATGGTGTCCGGGGTAGGCTGTGGGATATCTTTTCCATCCGATTCTTTCCTTGACGATAGACATCGATCAAAGAGAAAACGTAAGAAGGTATACTCGAGTCAAGGTCCAGAATGAAACCGCTGACATCGGCTTTGATATAGATGTGACTCGATGCCGCCGAAGGTCTTGCTGAGCGAAGTTGGGCTTTCATTTGTGGATAAAAAAGCCTGTTTCGGGTGGCGTGATTTTCCCCGGAGAAATCATCAGGAACAGACTGTCGGAAACTACTCAAAAGGTATGAGCATATGGGAAACAAAGAAAGATAAAAAGAATTACCGAGAAACGAACTGGAATGAGAAAAGCTTCACCTCTGCTTGACCGGTTTGGCCTCGATGGGTCCCAAATTCGATAGATTTGATGGACCAAAGAAACGCTGGAACAAAAGTCTCGTCCCTGCTTCCCGTTCGAGGAAGTTGTAGATCCAGATCATGTGTAAGGGGGAATGCAACTCCAATATTCTGAATGCAAACTTTGATGATATAGCTATCTAACCAGGGCCGAGTATCTGGAAGTGTATCTTGAACACCGACCTCAAACGTCTGTAGTATGCGACGGGTTTTCTCTTTGAATGTGGCGAGTTCCAGAGCGCGTTGCTCTTTGCGATCAAGCATTTCAATCTAAACATGAACATGGACGTTTAGAAGGTCTGACAACCTTGGAGTCAAGAATGATACATACTTGAATGTGATCAATGAAATCACCAACCTCTCCAATTGAGCTGGGCTGCATTACAGCGTGTATTTTGGTGACTAAAACCTGTACAACGGTACTATGATCACTAGCGGATTCATTCCGTGCGTCAAGCTTGAAATCAATTATCACAAACGCTGAACGATGATTTCTGTTGAAACCTGGGTTGTTGGAACAAGCAGCAGCCCTGGAAGCTAATGAAAATGACATGTCTGACAGTTCAACATTGCACATGCATCCGTTGAAATTGTTGATACCACCACTAATGTCAAGACATTCGAAATATACGGTGGAGGCAGGACCTTCAAACCCGACACGAAATCCGCGCATCCTCGCAAAAACGCTGTAACGCAGAGGGACTTGCGATCGCTGCGGCGTTTTTGGGTTCTCCAGAGCCGCCCGACGAATATTAGTTTCCTGGATCAACGTAACTAGATCATGAAAATCTTGCCCAAATTTTTGTTGAACAGCGAGGAGAGTGTCCCAATACGAAGGTTTCACTTTGAGCTCCGCAAAATCTATGAGGACAATGGCATCAACCGCGACATCCTCATATCTCCCTGTGGCTGATAGAGGTGGAAGTATGAGTTTAATACAAGCACCGGACTCATCGTTTTGCACATTTGACCTCGAGGAGATGCTCAGGATGATTGACGCAATCTGTAATCCAAAATCATAGTTGAGGGTTGTAGTACTCGCTGAATTCGTACAAGCTGTGAGGCTGTTGGCTTCCCAGGAAAGCCATGTTCCATGCATCACCTGAAGAGCAATACCAGCATGAGATAGTTCCCCTTGCATTTGGAAGCTTGGGTGTCCCAAAGATACACGCTGCCGTTTGGGTAGCTTGGATTTAGAGGGCGCCTTTTGTATCTCAGACAGAAGGGCTTGAATTGTTGCTTCAATTCCTGGAAGGAAGTCCGCTCTCCATTCCTGAATGAATCTATACAGACGGAGAGCGCTTCGTGGAACAAGCAATTGAGCGTCGCCAAGGGCGAACATGAGATGGAGCTTTGTTTTCAAGGCCACTTCTCTGCGCATTATGGTGCTGATTTTCCCGTTTGCGAGCTCCAGCGAAGCTAGGATATCCTGGTCACTCTGTTTCTCTAGCCCAGAAGGCGAGAGCGCTCGGACAAAGATCTGGTCAAATAAGACAGAGTGACTCATGGATTGTCTACCAAAGACTGGCAGTCGTAATAGTATTGAAGATATCCCGCGTAGGCCTGTGAGTCCGAACTCAAATACAAGGTTTTCAGCGGCCGCTTGTACACAGAGACGGTTCAGTGAGAAAAGTATCTCAACGCTGATAGGTCGTCCAGAAGACTTGGTGGAGGATGGTGAAGGTCTAGGCTCATTCGTAGTAGATGAAGGAACAGAAAGAAAATGTCGCTGCACTCGTAAAACGTGTTGAGCAAAGCCCATCAAATGAGGGGAAACGGTGAGCGTCATATTGCCGAAATGCACCAGAGCCGAGGATTTCGAAACCTTTCGAGAACGTTTCTCTCTCAAAGATGTTTGAGATAGACTTGTTGAATTGAAGGAGGGTGATTGAATAATGTCGCACATGAAAGTGCGTACCCTGACGTCCATATCTGCAAGAATCAATTCACTAGGGCTCTTGTTTGCCGGATCCAAAACTTTGAAAGTCAGCTTGGAGAATCTGAAAGTGAGACAGTCGTAAGGGAAACCGACATCTGCTGATGCTATCAAAGGATTGTCAATCTGTAGAATTGGAAAGAGGGGATCCGAAGGAGGTAGTTGGGTGACGTTATAGGAATCAGGATCCAAAGCGGCCCATCGAGCTTCAAGCAGTGGCAGTAAGTTGTCCAGACCACACCGCTGGGCAGCATCCTGAGTAGAACACAACGCATCCCGTTCAGCTGTTTTCAAATACCAAAGGCAGTTACGAAGGTGATAGAGAAACCTGAATGTGGTATCTATTCGCAGCATATGTGGTAAACCACTCTGCACGAGATAAGACGGTTGAATTGTTGACAGAGGATCCACCGTTGCTTTGTCACCTGAACACCTGATGATCCCAGAAACAACAGATCGTTTCAATAATGAGGAATGCTGTTTCCACTTCTGGTGTAACTTTGGAAGCTGTTGAACACTACACGCCAAAGCAAAGCTGGTTGCTACAGTATATTCTGGTCCCAGGTGACCTATGTGAAAAGTGCTCGCCTCCCAATCAACAACAATAGATCTTCCGTCAATGGAAAGCTTCGAGCTCTTGATGTCGTAGCTAAAGACAAACTTATCCCAAGAGACAGGTTTGATTGTCTTTTTATCAAACGACATGTCTAACGTGACTGATAAATGACGAGATCCAACTTCAAGGGAGAAGGAGTCTTTGGCGATCGAGCCAAAGGTTGATATTCCATCGAAAGTCGCTTGAATGATAGCAATTGCATCCAGCGTAGCGAAGTCGTCAGTCTCGGTAGGTCTGCGAGATATCGTGGGATGGCCGTCCGCCATTACTATGCGTTGTAAGGCCTGGACTGTAATAGATGGGATTGAGGCCTCAAAAACGAAGCACGAGATAACCTGTTGGGATGAGGACATTCGATTCAGGTGGCTAGCCATCATTGCATCAAGACACAAATCTGGACTCAATGGCTGAAACGAATTGATCAATGCACGGTTCATGAGTAACGAAGATACACACATTGTTCCTGATGTCTTCCTCGAAATGGACCAAGCCTTGTAACATCATAGGTGTGACTTTGATGGATACGGGCTTTCTGCCCTTGAATCGTAGATATGTGTGACCTTGATCGTCACTAGATACCTGGGTAGGGCCAAAGTTTTCGAATTCCTCGAGCGCACCAGACACATGACTCGTTACAGACGATAATTGCGAGCAATCCTAGGGCGGGGGGGGCGTTTTCAGTAGGCAAGTGCTTTGAAACGGCCTCTCTACTCACCCGAACTAAGACGAAAGGGCATCCATCCCAGAGATTGGGCGAATCAAGAAGGCGCGCTACGTAATGTCGAGTGACATGAGAATAATGCCTCAAAATTGCCTTCTCGGAGTCGAAATCAGAATCAACTACATCTTGAATTATGTCTCGAGGCACGAAAACATTATGTAGACATACTCACCAGCAAATTCAGACCAATCACTATCGGAGCCGGTATCAGTCAAGTCTTCATTATCTGATTCATCACCACTGCTCATGTTCTGATCATCTTCGTAGACATAATGCGGAACAGACGTTGAGGAACGGGTCTTCCTGTAGGGTCCATCAGCTTTTAGAACTTCGTAACATCAACAAACACACGCAAGACGGGCATCGCGGTCGGCTTCTGAGACACCTTCTTCAGTATCCGAATCGGAAAGCTGTGGAATGCTCTTTCGCGGTTTCCTAGTATATTCCGCCCTTTTCAAATTGATGGAGACTCCAGAACAATGTTGTCTAGGTAATGTTGGATGGGGTAAATAAAGTCCATTTCTATGTGACACAGGCTCTAGGCAAACAAAAAACGTCAGTACGTAAATAAGTATGATCAAATTCATGGTCACTTGAGTTTTCCGTCGTATTCCTTAAAGAGGCGACCATCCTTCGAGCACGGCCCGTCAAGCGATCTTGTTCTGCAATGTAAGCGATTTGAGCTTGGGCCGTCTCACGAAAACCGCAAGGAGCACTATATATATCCACATAGGCGTCAGCAGAAAAGTTGGCTCCCTCCAGCCAGCGAATCCCGTTAGGCAGAGAGGTTAATAAAAGCTTGACGTGAATCTCTGGGACTTTCAAGCTGATCAATTTTCGATGAAAACGTCCTCCTAAATTATTACTGTCTAATTTGACCTCTTTGGGCAAATTGACGACAAGGGCCGCTAGGCCTGCCCTCCATGTTATATCAAAGGATCTGAGGGAGAATTTGATGAACGTCACTGTTCCTTTGGGTTAACTAATTGAATCAGACAGCGTTATCGGTGCTTACCGTCTGGATCCTCAGGTGGAAGGTATTCATGAGCAGGAGCATTCAAGGCATCTACAAAGTTGAAACGGAATGCGTTGCCGGCAGCAGCTAACAGTCTCCCTTCTGATGCCGATAGAAGAACTTTGGTTGGCCCAAGATTGACTTCCCAGATGCATACATAAGTAGCCGTCCTAGGTTGGGGTCCAAATAGACGATTAGCAGTAATGTCCAGTCCTTGCACCAAGAACGATAAGCATCGGCAAACATTCTTGAATTGATAAACCACTGACCGTCAATATGTAGAATATCCTTCAGTCCGTCTAGAACTTCCTTCTTGTACGTAACTTTCTCCGGATAGTTGTGTAAAAGTCCACCAAAGATGGAGCTGACATTCAGTGACATCTCTGGGAATAATGAGTCCTGGTTTGGAAATCACAGAGGACCAGGCATACCCATATAATAGTCATGCATTCGAAACTGTAACTGAAGATCGGGTAAAGTCATGATCAAACAGTCACCAATACCACTGTCATTCTCCTCACGAGTTGACGAGTAACCTGGGAGTCCAGCAGGCATGATGACAGTGCCATCTTGTATGAACACCTGCATCTCAGTTTGAAGCATGTTATTCTGAAAACGAATTAGCTTCAAAGCCAACCCAACGTTTGCGGGCTTACTTTACCAGGTCTATACTTGGATGTGATAGGGTCTCCAAGTGGCTGTTTCTTCTTTCTCCTGTCCAAGTATTCAAAGAGAGTAACAAAATGCGTGAATGATCCGAGATAATTCTCTCTGAAAACCATGAAATCACGGATGGACCATCCAAGATTCTTGAAAGCCACGTTTCGAAGCTAAGAAAGAAAGAAGTTTTGTATAGCAAGAGTCAGAATATCAGCAAGAAAACTCACATCAAATCTGAGTTTCAGCTGTTCCACATAGTCTGGACGAGTTTCCGCAAAGTACTGATACGAACCGGCAACACGAAGGGATTGAATATTTGCTAGACTATTACCACCTCTCGGAGCATGGAGTGCATTGATGTTCCAGCGTGGGAGTGAGAGGCTGAGCGATGAGTCTGGAACGTCAATTGTGAAGGGGATGGTCGTGGATTCAGGTCGAAATTCATTTGAAAGAATGTCGGTCATCAAATTGAAATGAGCTCCTTGAAGAGTGAGCAAAGCTATAACGATGTCTTTTGAAAAACCAGAGAGAACCAGTCAAGGTAAAGAGCATACCATTTTCATCCCGAAGGAGGGGTTTGTCGATAATGTTGTGGTCGTTGACATATAGATTGAGCTCATAATGATGGAGGGCAAGCTCAAAAGCATAGATCATTGGAATGAATCGCTGGTAATCACTGGGAGGTCCTGCTGTCCAATCTTTGCCGAGGTCGATGAACATATTTATATGATCTCGAATGAGGTAAAGAACAGGCTGTCGCAGACTCAGCGCGATCAACCATTTCCGTTCTTCGTCCCATTTTAGCGGAGTCGGCATTTCACAATGGATCTTGGTTTCTTAGTTCAGCGTGTATTATTACAAAAGAAGGAAAATCACCCACTCGGCAAGACTCCGAAGTCACAATTTGTATGTCATTCAAACTTGAGGTGATTACCACAGCGTCGAGATGTACTTCCAGGGCTGGTCTATAGCCAGCGGGTCCTGTCGCCATTGGTAGTATGTAACTTATCGAGGAACGGTCGCCGACGGTTACATGAATGGCAGTTGCTTCCCGTACTCGTGATTTTTGTAGTACGTCAGACTGTCTATCCCATTGCCAATCCTGAAGGATCGTAAGTATAGCGGAAAAAATAAGGGGCATTGAGAAATTGGATACCTTGGACGCTTCACGAAAAGGGATGTGCAGTACAGTGTTATCACGCAATTCAACGAACACTCGCATAGCTGTCCAAAGACGCTTATCCCCGGGTTTCAACGACGCCGTCACCTCTCCATCATGATATGTCGGAGGGAAAAATACTCGCTGAAGTTCGGCTCTTGGATATTGTCAGGCCATAAATAAGAATTCCTATAAAAACATATGTACCTTTGACGATCCGCCCAGGGGCCGTACCGCAAGACTCCTCCGTGAATTATGATGTCAAATCCCCACTCAGGCGCTACATCTCCGTTACCTACATCGATCGTCTCAACTCCGACGTTTTCATAACAGTTGGTCAGCGCAGGAACCTCTCCAGTGACATCAAAGAAGTACGAAAGCTCAAAAAGTGGCGTCTCGAGGATTTTGCGCTCTATTGCGTATTCCAAATGTGAGGAATCAGTACCTGTCGGAGTATATTCGTCTTTTGTGTTCTTTGGGGTTCGTGTAGGTTCTTGCTTCCGCACAGTGTGATCATCTCGGCGTCCCAGCGTGTACTTCTTAGCGAAGTTCAACAATCGAAGTCGCTTCCATAGAGTCATGAATGACCGATAAGGAAGGTATGAAAAAGGCTGGTTGAATGTTGAATGCCTGAAATTTTGTTAGCGCCGGGTATGTTGATGGGCACAAAACCTCACTGGATGATATGACCGTGAACTAATTCACCCATCGTTACCATAAGATCAGAATAGTTCTCATTGTCGACATATCTAATCACGGTTTTTTGAAACTTCATCGAAAGCAATTGTTTGTATAGATCAAGTTTCGACTTTGCCTAGCATGCTGCTCAGTAAGTAAGCAATCACGCAGAACTGGAACTGACTTCGACAAGGCCAAAAGTTCCCTCGCTTCGTTGAAATTCGGCAATAAGTAGATTTGGAGTAGAATTATTCCCGCATGTTATGGCCCCTTTCGTGATTTCTATTCCAAGGGGTAATAAGTCTTTTGGGTCGAGGCTAGGTAATTGCCGTTTGATAGAAGTAATGATTTTGTGTACCCCACGCGGCATGCGAAGACTCTTCAAGGCAGATGGAGGATAAGACGGAGTGGATGAAGCTATAGAAAACGTTCATTCTTTATGGCGACCTGGAAGCACAGAACATCCTGCCTTGTCGTGAAACTTTCTGGAAAGGATGTCTCCTCTGAGGGGATCGAGACGCTGGACGGTCAGGATTCTTCGCCCTCATTTGTAAGATTATGTTCTCAAAAGCGGCTGTCCGATTGTAGATAAACCACTCGATTCCTTCAATTGATACATGGATTCGACATTGCAAAGATGAAGATTGTGCTGAAAAAACTTCAATTTCAAGGGTTGACTTGTTCGACGAACGGTCCTTACCGCCCCGAAGATAACCAATGTCATCTTCCGAGGTAGGCCGTCGAATCCAATACCTCCATTGCACTTGTCCCTTAACAATTCTGATTGTTTGATTACTGGAATAATAGCTGACATCCTTGAGAAGAATTCTTCCAGCTAATATGGAGAAGTGGATGGAACCTGAGCAGCCAGACTATGTTCGGACAACTTAGGTGATGTAGAGGCAAATTACACACCAATTTCAACCCAAATGCTCGACGCCTCCTCGTTCCAATACATGAGACGAATTCCACGACCAATGAGGAAGCCGATGAATCGGTTCCAATGGAAAAAGTACAGAATAAGCGCCACAACGATGCATACGCATGATATCAGGAGCAGTTGGTCGAACATCGTGTTCTACGCCTCTCGAAGCCCGCAGAGTCGTAGTTCTGTCTGTCTTCAGGAATGAGTATCAATGAGAGCACATATGTAACGCTAGGACATTGTAAGCCCTCCACACTGTATTCCAAGTGTCCAAACCTAAAGTACGATTACATAATCAACATCTCTATTGGCTGCGTTCTTGATAAAGTTGCCTCAAGGCCTCATTACTTCGCGCGCACGTTTCACGATGACGGCTCTTAAAACATTGGCTTCACAACAGCGGCCGTTGAAGAAGTTTGCGATGCATTCTACCTCTACTTGCGCTTCTCAGGCATCCGCGTATGGTAAATGTGTATTGGCGAACTATACAGATGCCAGGAAGGACATGTGCAAAGAAGAGTTTGCCTTGTTTGGGGAATGTCTACGCAAAGCAGTATGTCTGCATATAATCAAGCTCATCATATGCACTCAATAACATGCGACCATAGATGAAGCGGAAATGGTGATCTGCGGGATGAACCTGATGATGCATGCATACAACGTTACAAGATGTCTAGTCAGACAGTATCCAATAATTAGGGATGAGCAGTAGCCGTGCAAGTAGAGTCCTTCTAAACACATTTACCCATTTCTGGAGCTCAGGCCACCAGGGATCCTCGTAGTATCTGTGGTTGTACCCTCTGCTGCTTCCCTTCTGATCCTATTACTGGCTCGTAAAAGCATTCTCATCCCAGCTGGTAGCGGCCAAGGTGTAGTGTTTGGAAGGGGCAATGAGGCATCCAAAATGCTTTCCTGGGGCGGAGGGGGTGGATGCCTCAAACGTGTTATGATGGGGGCAAGACGGAGATCTACAACGTAAGGGGAGGTGATTGGAGGTGGAGGCGATTTTGTATGCTGTGCCATAGTTGCGGTAGGTGACATAGAGGAAGGTATTGGTGTGAATAAGGAGGGCACTGGCGATGGTGGAATGGGTATAGGGAGTAACATGTCGGGGGTATTAGTTTCAGAACCATGCTCGTAGAGATAAATCTCATATACAATGGTCATGAGCGTGAGTTGGAGGAAGATGATGAGGAGATCCAGGCTAAGAAGCTGTATTTTGGATGGCACATAACCTGAGGAAATGAGAAGATCAGTAACAAAGTATGGAGGACAGAGCTTCATCCAAACTTCATAACTCACCCATTCCGACGAAGTCGAGCACGATTGCTCTGCCTTCGGCCGCGCCTTTTGTGGCATGCGACCATATGCTCGCCGAGTTAAGGAGCAAAATATTCGCGAAGAAGAACCGGAGTGACGGTACAGCAGACGGGTCGATGTCTCTGGGCTTGGAGCATTGCAATTGCGACAAGAGGCGACAAAGAAATGACCAGATCGAAGGGGACATGATGAAAGAGAGGGTGTGTAGTTGATAGCATAAGGCGTCGAGCTGAAAGTGTGCGATGCAGGAGTAAGGACACCACAGGTTGTAGACCAAGAACCATACCGAAACAATGATGTGCTGGCGCTGGCCATGATAGAGCTTCGGCATATCATATATCTGTTCCTAGTTGCGCCGTTTCGGGTCGAAGAAATGAAAGGTGTTTAGGCTGATGTCACTCGGCATCAATTGATTTCAGGGGCTGCTTATGCTTGTGTGGCTTGAATAAGAAGCGACTTGTTTCTGTGAGGCCGGGATCATAAGTGAAGTCATAATGCCATATAAACTGCAAATAAATACAGGAATGCGAGTGTCCCAAGTTAGAGTGTAGCTAGTAGTAATTCTACGAAAGAAACAATTAAAACTATCATAATACTGGTGCAGTCGTGGATCCAGGAGCGTGATCGTACAAAGTATATTTGGGTAACTCGGTGTCTTTTGGTAGTCGAGGTGCTGGAGAAGAAAGCCCTGTTTGCGATTCATTGTGGGTATCCCAGCGTACCTGGGAGTCATCTGTTGCACGATCTCCCGCTGGATCCATCCGTGCTTTCTCTTCCGAAGATATCTGGGAATACGTCCAGAAGCCACCACCATAACCTTCCTCTTCGTGATGTTTGATTCCAGAGTCTTCAGATAATCGTCTTTCCTCTTGAATTGGGGCGTTGATTTCCTCGTAAGGATCAAAATCCGGACCGTTACTGAAATACACGGAGGTTTGACCTTGGTCTCGCTCATCAGGCAGTGCCGAATATCGAACTTTCACCTTTGGCACAAGTCCGAAGGCTTCTTCGTTGTCTAGGCGGAGGCCGCGTGCAGACCTCTTCTCATTCTGTAGTTGATTGAGGTAACGTGTCACAATTAAAGCAACGTCTAGAAGGGTCAATGTTAGACAAGATCAGGTTTACGAGAATTTCTAGACATACAGAGCTCGACCAGCAAGACTATCCCTGTAACTGCAAAATAGACCCCTTGAGCAACTTTCAAAAGCCCTGGGCATTGTTCTTGAGCTTGTTCGCTCTGAATTGCATCTTGACAAGCTTTCACAGTCGCATTAGCGGAAAAGCGGGTCACCAGATACAAAAGATAGCCTGCTACGCCTATGTTCAAAACAAAATGAACATAGATAAAGTAGGCATATAGCTGGACGAAGAGTTGTTTTCTGACAATAGCACCCATAAATCTACAAATAAAATGAATGTTAAGTGACAAGAATGTGCCTTGTTCAGCGCACTCACCCAAGGGAAGAGGCTACAAAAAGCAGTGTTTCCACTAGACCGGCAACTACAAAACCCGCCCGCTCACCGCTCGTCATGTCAGGAGTACCTAAGGTGACCATTGATGTGAATGGACACCGCCCGTCAAGGCCATAGCTGAAAGAAACTCACTGGCTACTTCAAACCACAGGACAATGGAAAGAATCCCTGCAACAACGATACCCAGTAGAGACATGAAGATCACACCCATTCGCACTGGAACACAGCAACAAAACGTTTGGCCGCCACAAAACAACTCCCGATAGCTGAAGGGCATGTTCAACGTCAACAGGAGTGTTCAGTCGTGTGAGGTGTTCGGAAAAGAGACAAATACACGTTTTCAACGGAGCGCGCAACCTTTGGCTGCGAGTCGTCGAGCAACAAGCATCACGGCTGTGCATGTACGTAAGAATGTGGCATTGTGATGGTCGTTGCTAATAAGAGTGACGCGTCGGACGCGCTTCAATATCAAGAGACGCTCCGAGCTCGGCGGATCGGATCGGGGTCACGTGTGCTAATAAATATGTGTAGGCATCACTGTGTCTGCAGCGCGTTCACAACGTTCCTGCAACGCAACCAGCATGGAGAAGGGTGGAAAACTCCCACTCCGTTTCCAACAAATGCACTCAGTACTCCTACCTGCTTCCCTATCTATAGTGGTTTTTCTGTCGTTTCTATTGCCGTATTATGCCCAGTTCTTGCATAGTTTTTGGAAAGACAGTCCCCACAGACACCCTAGAGCCGCGACCATTATCGCACAATGCCGTGCAACAAAGACTCAAGTAGGGCCTTTTCTAGAATACCTTGGACGTTCTCAATCAGATCGCTTCGTTCTCGGTACCAAGCCGGTGCTCATAAAACGCGCAAGGATATGGACGGGGGCTGAGAATGGTACTGAAGTGGTTCATGGTGACATTCTTCTAGACAAGGGCCTCATCAAGAGTGTTGGTCACCTATACGGTCTCCAGGAAAACTATGGGAGTAATCTCGTTGTTGTGGACGCGAAGGACGCATGGGTCACTCCAGGCATCATCGATATTCACTCGCATTTGGGAGATTCTCCCTCCCCTTCTTTGAACGGCGCAGAGGATGACAACTCTCATCGTGGAACTATTCAACCTTGGCTCAGGAGCTTGGATGGGCTTAATACCCATGACGACTCCTACCCTCTCTCCATAGCGGGTGGTGTTACCACTGCCCTTGTTTTGCCTGGTTCTAGCAATGCTATTGGTACATGGACTTGTCATCACACTATCATTGACAATCTAATGCAAAATGTTTTTCAGGTGGCCAAGCCTTTGTTATAAAGCTTCGTTCGACCGAAGAACGTACACCAACATCTATGCTTCTGGAACCGCCGTATGAAGTCAATGGCACATTGCCAAACCCCGACTTACCTTTGAGGTGGCGTTATATGAAGTGCTGTTTGGTTTTTACTTCATGTAATCCTCTTCCCTAATTCCGTTCTCGTAGACATGCATGCGGTAAGACCAGGTAGTGAATGACCCCGGAGCTTTTAACTCACGGGTCAACCTTAGGCGAGAATCCACGTAAGTTTTTACATACTTTTGATTTCAAATTGTAAGAGGATTCTCCTCGCTTCTTAGGAAGTTCATACAAAGATACGAGAATGGATGTCAACTGGGCATTCCGCCAGGCGTAGGCAAGAAATGAGAGCTAATCGGTCCATGTACTGATTCGCTATATCAGCTACAAAAAGGCGCTAGATCTCAAGGTGAAGCAGGATCAGTACTGTTCGCTGGCTCTTGCTGGAAAGTGGATGGGTCTTGGAGACTTTCCCCAAGACATTCAATGGGAGGCTTTAGTCGACGTTATCAGAGGTCGTGTCAAGGTATGTAACTTGCGGGCTTCGAAGTCTTTTCACGTCCATACCTTAAAGGTCAATGCCCACTGTTACGAAGCTGTCGATCTGGATGCTCTAGTTCGGGTATGTATCCTCTTCACTCCATCTTGTTGTTTTCATCGTTGATGTCACCCGAAAATATGCATAGCTATCTAATGAATTCAAGTTTCCTATTGCAGCAGTCCACCATGCTAGCGAAGCGTACCTTGTCCCTGATCTTTTAAAGAAAACGTATGGTAAGTTATTGACTTTTGAGTTAGTGGTCGAGTGTTTTCACTATCATGGAATCTAGGCGGAAAACCAGCTGTTGCACTCTTTGCGACGAACAGCAGGTGCGTATTTTCGACAAGATACCAATCGGCTTTTTGAAGTCAATTACTGTAGGTATAAGCGTGAAGCATATCGATCGTCGGAATTTGCTCCACGTATTCTTGCGAGTCACGGTATTACGACTCTTCTCAAGGTTAGTAGTTGCATCTCGCTGTTTCTATGTGAAGTTAAAGGTTATCAGAGCGACCACCCCATATCGAACTCGCGTTATCTACTGTATGAAGCGCAGCAGGCTTTTTATTATGGTTTACCTCAGAATCTCGCTATTGCATCAGTCACGAGCAATGCTGCAGAGGTAATGGGCATAGATCATCGGGTTGGTTACATCAAAAAGGGTGAGAGCTCAGTGTCCGTCAATTCAATACTGATGGCTAAGGACTGTCTATTGGTCAGGAATGGATGCTGGTCAGTCGAATAATTTTGATGAAGATCTCGTCTTGCTCATTTTGTCTAGACCTTGTCATATGGGACAGTCATCCTCTTGCACTCGGAGCTACTCCGTTGCAAGTTTTCATTGACGGAATTCCCCAGTTTCAGTCAACGCATGTCACTCGCAAGCCCAAAGCCTTCCAAGAGTCTCCCAAAGTACCCAATTTTGACAAGGAAGCTGCTGAAGCTGTCAAGTACGAGGGCCTTCCCCCTCTTGCACCGACCAAACCTTTGCCCACTACCACAGTATTCACCAACCTCTCATCAATTTACTTACAAAAAGATGATTCTGTTGAGACGATTTTCTCAGCCAGCAGCATATCGGGACCAGGTGTTGCTGTTGTCCATAACGGATCAGTGGTTTGCTGTGGGCAACAGGCTCAGTGTTTGTCCGACTTTAACACATTCAACGCCACTTTCGTTGACCTTGAAGGTGGTTCCATTGCACCGGGTCTTGTGTCCTTTGGTTCTCCACTTGGACTACACCATATTGAAGAGGAAGACTCGACTAACGACGGAGATGTCTTTGACCCATTGATTGGCAAAGGTGTCCCAGACATTGTGGGTGGTAATACTGCCATTGTGCGAGCTGTGGACGGCCTACTCTTCGGTAGCCGCGACGCTCAGTAAGTTTGATCTCGTTGCTGAAACAGATCTTTGACTGGAATTTCCCTCAGTCTTGCTTTCCGGGCTGGGGTAAGTATCGAATTTCTAGTGATTTTGAAGTCGAAAGACGAGACCTTATGCAGGTCACATCGGCTATTACAGCACCCACACACAAGAATTTCTTCTCTGGACTCGGAGTATCCTTTTCGCTTGGTGCAACTCATAGCCTAGAGGCCGGGGCAATCATTCAGGATGTCACCGGTCTGCATGTCGCAGTAAGACACCTCTCGAAACCTAGTGTTAGCACGCAGATTGCTGCTCTCCGCCGTTTGCTACTCGGGGAACACGACAGCGCCATGGGACATTGGTTCAAGAAAGTCGTTGAGGTCTGCGTTTCCCCATCACTTTGATCTATCAATGTGCTGACAAGACATGATGCAGGGTGACATTCCACTCGTGGTGGAGGCACATAGCGCAGATATTATCGCGACTTTGATCATTTTGAAGAAAGAAGTAGAAGGTCAGACAGGAACAAGTCTGAGGTTGACCATCACTGGTGCTGCCGAGGCACACATTCTCGCTAGGGAGTTGGGCGAGGCCAATGTCGGAGTCATCCTGAATCCCCCTCGTCCATTCCCATACGTCTGGGAGGATCGAAGAATGTGAGCAAGATCTAGTTGTGTGCAAGATAGTGTTCAAAACCGTTCGTTTAGCCTGCCAGGTCCACCTCTTACTCGAGATAGCGCTATTACGAAACTAAGGGAGCATGGCGTGACTGTCGGTGTCGGTTGCGAAGAGATTTGGTCTGCAAGAAATCTCCCATTTGATGTAGCTTGGGTGCGTTGCTTACCTCGGGGTCGGATGACGCGCTGACTTTGACTTAGGCTGCCATAGATGCCGGTAGGGGAATCTCTCGATCGGAAGCACTGGCACTTGGTTCGGTCAATTTGCAGAATTTATTGGGAGTCAGAGTAGACGCAGCGAAAGCGGACCTTGTTGTGACGCGGGGAGGGGATCTGCTGGACATGCATGCTCGAGTGGTCGCGGTGGTGTCGCCGATCAGGGGGACTAGTGATTACGTAATTTAGAGTCCGCTAATAATGGATTTGTTCGCGCGTCTCAGTTGTTATCGTTGACGCGCGGTGGTTGACGCGATGGCGAAAGCCTGCAAGAAGCCGGCTGTCGCCACCAGGTCCATCCCTGACTATTTCTCCAGAAAGTCTGCCAGTGTGCCCCCGCAGAAGGCCAAGCCTTTTTCTAGTCAAAGCGCGAAAGCGAACTCTACAAAAGCATTCTCTGAAAACATGCCCGTCTCTTCTACTTCCGTTCCTAGTGCAACAAGCTCTGTGTCTACCAGCTCTGAAGCGTCTTTTCCTGTAACCCCTTGCGACAGTCGCGTCTACCGGGAGGCAGTCAAAATCGCGTCCTCTAGTTCTGCAATGAAAACCCACTATCTAATGCCTCCCAGCCTGCCAGTCATGAAGCGTGCAGGCTCACACCCGCCGAGGGCAGGCTCACTCAGCCCACATCCTACTCCGGGTCAGTCGCGAAATCCTGTTTTCGACAGCGACTCGGACCCAGAAACACCTGCTCCCTCTGTGTATGTTTTACGATCTCCATCCCCTGCTGAGATTGCAGTCTCTGCTCCTGTGCCTCTTAGGGCCACAGAAAACCTAAGACCTGCCTCTCAGATAAAGACGACCCCGAAAAAAAGGCAACGTCTATCATCTCCAGAACCGCGCTCCGAGCTGGTCCCTACCAGCCAATCTGATGAGTTGGAGATGGCGTCTGTTCCCTCTCACCAGCGTGACCCATTGCGGGTCAAGCAGGATGTCGAGGAATGGCGCCACAACGCCGCTTCCGCTGCCGATTCACTTTCTCCGGGAAAAGCGTCTTTCAATGTTCCTTCTTTGAATGTTGAAGGTTCTCCTTCGTCAGATGACGCCATTCCCAGCATTCCATCCCTGCCTTCCACGCCTCAGGCTTTGGATCCCAATACCAAGGCTGAGCGGATAATTGCGGAAATCAAGGCCAGGGCATATGCTGCAACGTTGCAAAACCACCCTGAGACTCCTGTGCGCGAGTTCAAGGACGAGCTGAGCGACAGTGACGATGATGTGTTTCCTGAATCACCGGTGAAAGGCAAAGGGAAAGCGTACGCTTACGATCTTGCTCGATAAATGCCTGCTTTCTTACTGCTTCTTTTCAGCGTGGCAACCTCGTTGCGGAAAACTGCGTCTTCCAAACGATACGCTCTTCGCACTCGAGAGGCTTCATCGTCACCGTCCGCGCCGAAAAAGTCGTTAGGTTCTATAGCTTCGACGACACGCTCACGTATCACATCGACGCGCGTTCCGGCGGCTTCATCCACATCACAGACAAGTTGGACGTTTCTCCTGTATGTAGAGTTCATTTTATTCCATCGTCTTCTACTTATACGCGACTCCTCAGGAACGATATTCTGACTTGCCTCCTATACTCCCCCTTCTGGAGGAACTTACGAGGCAACGTTCAACTGCTGCGGATTCTTCTGGAAAGTTTGAGCAGCACAGCAATACGGACTTCGTGGATATGGCGTTCTATGTCCGTATTCTCGGTGTGGCTGTTACAAACATTGTAGGATATGTCATGGAGGAGCGCAAAACACCACATCCCCGGCTTTCATCTTCTGCGAACGTGACTCTTTCTACTCAGCCTCAAGAGCCGCCCCTCGTATTGCTTCGAACAGCTATTGAGACTCTTCATGCACGAATCTGTAAGTATCTAATTTGTTAATCTCATGACCGTGTTTCTCATGCAAGTCTTGTATCTCTCTAGCTGATATACGTGCAACACATCTGGACCGATCGCGAACGAAAGCTGCACTTAAAGAACTGTCCCTTCGTATTTATTACCAGCGTCAAGCCGCTCAGCAAAGCTTCCGGACACTACATACCTACTTCTCCAAGAATAAAAACCCAACTGGAGTATCAGCCTAATGTACATATATATACCTCACAAAATGCTTTTCATGCTGGAAATCCGTCTGTAGCATATTGTCTTTTTTGCGATTTTTATGTATTCAGGGATCGTACATTAGTTTTTTCCTGCGTGGTTGTGTTATTATTCGACTTACTTATCATTTGCTCCTACTTGTCTATACAGACTCGAAAAAGCTGAATAATCATTTCGGGACACAATGATCCTAACTCAAATCGAGGTCAATGTCAAAAGGTTGAAGCGGATACTCGGGAGGGGGCCCATTATACTCGGGAGGGGGCCCATTCTCTGCAGAAGGACTGCCATCGAGTTCAATATCCCATACAGGACTAGGCTCCCTTGGAGGCCGCGTTTCCTTTTCTTTCCCTTTTGTCGAGATGGCTAACGTGGCTGGTGTAAAATCTGATGGGCCTGCAGGGTCTGCAGCCACCTCTTGACCATCTACAACTTTTTGTGATGGAACTACAGATAGGACTGTCCGTGTTGCATTATTGCGCAGAGGCTTGTCAAACGCGTTCTTGATATTCCTGACCTTGACTTGACCGAAGCCAGGGAGGTTGCGCAGTTGATCGGGAGTAGCTCTAGCGATGTTGGCGAAGCTCTTCCCATTTCTGTATTAGCCGTGGTATGTGGGGACAAGTCTTTTGTGGACATACACCGAATGATGTACGAAGCGTCTCCACGTCGGTCTTGTTGACCTTGCTGATGCTCGTTAGTGCTGTCCGCAGAATGGAGTTGTAATCTTTGTCGACGCGTTCTTTGATCATGTCAGGTGGTTTGTGTTCAAATTGCTTTAGTGTCGAAAGGTAGTGACCGGCCTCCTCGAAACTTGAAGCGATGTAAGAAGGCAATGTTCATCAGTGCGATAGGACTCACGAAAAAGCAACGAGTATGGTGATATTGTTGACGAGGCAAGCCTGAAAGTGCTTGTTAGATACTACAAGGGGCGCAAAGGTATGGACCATTGATTGCCTTTGTGAGTTCTCGGACTGCATCTCGATGTTCTGTCTGGGATATAGAGAATGAATATGCGAGAATGCGCTTCATGGCTGAGAATGTACTCACGACGTCACAGAGCACAAGCAGAATTCGGAGGGTATAGGACTGACCGAGTTTCTCGATGCGAATGTGAATATATTCAGGATGAAGTCGGTGGTATTTCAGACTGAAAGTTGTTGAGTCTCCTGTTATCTTTAGAGAAAAGAAAAGACCTCAAAAATAGGACACCGGTCGTTCTCCCGACCTGGTAATCTGCGACAATGTCGCTGAACTCCTTACCAGCATTCTTGATGTTGTCTAAGACCGTATTCCCTCGCTGAGCCCTGATTAGCGATGAATAACGAATAGCAGGCCATGCAAACCTGTAAAGGATTGATAAGGATGTTGTTACCAGTGCCAAGGATGACTGGGGGCACCGCAGCTGAAGGCGGGGTCGTGGAGGACATAAGAGGACATGACCATGATGGCATCGGATCAATGATCGCACAAGCGACCCGAGAACGCGTATCTACGTACATATGACTTAGCAAGACTTGGGAATATCCATGGAAGACGCAAACATGTCCCACAAGCTACCATCCCACTATCCCCCGTCCCATACACGTCCACGCCCGCTCCTTCACTCCTCATTGTTCAAGTTCACTCTAGTGGCTAT